>NDXB01013346.1:94285-113004 GCA_002631895.1 Agapornis roseicollis | reverse complement strand
AAAAAAAAAAAAAAAAAAGAAAAAGCATAAGAATAAGATTCTCCTTCCCTAACCCTGCCTGTGATATGAGTTGCCATCTAAGCACAGTGTCCAGGCTCTCTTTATGAACAGTTTAGGGAGTAACAAAACTTCTAATGTGAGTGACCACTTTAGGAAGTGCCCTAGATCCCCTGAACTCTGCTGACAGCTCTCCACTGATTGTAGAGGCAGTCCAGGTGACTAGCTCAGATATAGATGCCTACACAGTGGACAATCACTTTAAGCAGATAAATCCCTCTGCGGAAGGCCACGCACTCCCCTGAGGCCCTGTGCTTCTGGGAAGTAGAGGGATAGTCAAGACCTGAGCCACCAAACTTCATTCATTTTGTGGGACTTACTTGAAATATTTGTATCATCTGAGATATTGAGAGGCAATTGAGAGATGGTCAGTTGTGACTTAGTCACAATTCTCAGCACAAAGGCTGACCATGTTTCGGATCTGAATGTTTAAGGGAATGGGAACTGAGCAGAGAGAGGAGGCTGGATTTGGGAATAAGGGTACATACCTGAAGGGGTTAAAGAAGGAGACCCAGGGCTGGCTTCTCTTTGAAAAGGGGGTAATAAAACATCTGACAGGAGACAGGAGCTGAAAAGGAGGAATGGAATTAGAGATAGGACTTCAGGTAAGCCCAGGGAGTGAGTTGCCAGGAGAAGAACTTAACTCCCTACCTTAGAGAGTAGTTGGGAGCCCTGATTCTTTGTTTGAGGCTCCTCTCATGAGCAAAATAAATGGATGAATGAATGAATGAATAAATAAATAAATTAACGTTTAGTTTTATTCTCGCTTCAATCACAACCTAAGCACTCAAGCAGAACTATGTGGCACTCCTGGAGGAGTAACTCCTGGAGATCCACAGCACTCAGCTGTTGGGGACACCCAGCACTTCCCAAATACATATGGCAAAACAATACCTTTTATTTCACATTTCAGCTCAAGAGAAACATCCCTATGAAACTCTCATATGTCACCACTGTTTCTCTCCTCCCCTCCTCTTCCATTATCATTGGGGTTTGTCTTTTTTTTTGTCTGGTTAACTCAAAACTACAAACTGAAGTTGTGCTGCAAATTAACCACAGCAAAAGCCAGCAGCAACCGTTGTGGTTGTTCTGTTCCCAAAATTAGGGAGAGTTTGCCATCTAGAGGGCAAGCAAAACAGAAACTGATACCTGTAGTGGGAAGCAGCTTTCAGCTTGAGTAGACAGTTCACTATTGCAAATTGGGGAGCATCACAATGACAGACACCAAATAAGAATGAGAGGTAATGTCTTTTTTGAGTCTGGGAAGAATAGTCATTTTCTTATCTAAATTGTACAAGCTGAAAGAGCCAGGCACTTTAACTAAGCTCAGCAGATCAATAGCATTCACATTCAGCAGAAGAAAGGCTTACCAGTGACCATAATTTTGGGGCCAGCTGGAACCACTATGCTGGGATGATCACCAGCACTGGCTAAAACTTTTCCAATGCAACTGGGTGGCTTCAAATTTCTGCTGAATCCCAAATCTTCATCCCATGAGAGTGGAACTCTTCCATTTTACACCCAGATTAAACAGAAAATTAATTACTTCTCTCCAGTCCTCCACCTTCCCCAGTATATTTCCTGCATGATAGATGTCAAACTATGCTCTCAAGGTATCTTTTTTTCATGGGAAAACTATGAGAGTTTTCCTGCTTTCCTTTGTTTCTTTTTCCCTTCTGGTGTTTCTTGACTGCACTAAGATGCTCTGTTCTTGAAAACCCTGAGCTATGCTCCCAGCCATGCAGTGGCTCTGCATTTCACTCCACTTGGAAATATTCCTGCTTCCAGGGGAAGAAAGGACTAGATCTCCAAAGCTCCTTTACACCCACCACTTTTTGGGATCCTATGGAGCACAGAGCTAGGAGCAATCCCTGCTTCATACAACACGCCATTAAACATCATGGACCTCATGTTGAACAGGGCTGGCAGGTCTGTGACTTGCTGATGATGGGTCAATTAGACTGCAAGGCAGCTGAGAGACACCAAACTTGAACAAATCAGCTTTTCTAAACTACCTGCATGTGTATAGGGACGATGGCAAAGGCCAACACAAGGCAGAGACCTCCAAGCACTTCACAATTTTGAATGGCTGTTGGAGTCCATGTCAGATACTTGGACACAGATGTATTATAAAGGCAGGTTTGTATACCAGCAGAAAAACAGTTCTGCATGCAGCTTTCAGCCACTCTCCTACTCACTGGTTTTCATCTTCTACTCTGTGGGTTTCATCCACTGATATTTGTGAACTTGTCTTTGCTGTCCCTATGTCTCCTGGCACTCCATTTTCAATATGCTTATGGGCTACTGTGGGCACTGCTGTCATGACCTGTGCAATACTAATGAAACCATCTGGTGGGTCAACCTGTCACTTTACATGCCATTCCAGCTCTGATTGCATGAGATCACACAGGCAAAGCAGCTACAGGCAGTATCCTCATGATTTTAGGAGGCAACTAAGCTACAGGAGAAGTTTCTTTGCTGGATGAGATGCTAAGCTGCTGTTGTGAATGCTTGTGATCTTTGAAGATCACAGACTGCTTCCTCTAACAAGTAAAAAGCTGAAGTCAGAGGTCCCATTTCTTGTTGGAGAAATGCAAATTTTGCTTGTTTGCTCTTCACTTTCAAATA
Organism: Agapornis roseicollis; assembly: GCA_002631895.1. Lineage (NCBI taxonomy): Eukaryota > Metazoa > Chordata > Aves > Psittaciformes > Psittacidae > Agapornis > Agapornis roseicollis. The sequence continues at coordinate 110,319 of NDXB01013346.1, read as the reverse complement.
ACAGTGAACTAACTCCTGAAGTGCATTCAAGACCTCCTCTAGCTTATAAAACATGTCCAGGGACAACTAAATGAGATAACAATATAGCTATTTAGACCTTTTCCACTTGCTCTTCTTGGGCTGGGGGGTGTGGGTGAATTCAGGCAGTTAATCAAGGTACTGATTGTCAGCTAAGCCACAGTAATGGTTGGTGCCTGACTGTGCATGTGTCCTTAGCATAATGCAGCCACAAAGTAAATTGTGCTAGCCTAGATCCTAATGAAAATGAAATCCACTGTAGAGACAGTTTAAACTAACATGCTTCTCACTGGGTCAAGCTTCAGGCATGTACACAGACAGTTAGCTGGTTTCATATGATGGACATCTTAAGTGACTCAGTTATTCCCTATCATGTGCTAAGGCCTGGGAATTTATCCATTTGGAATAGTGATGTAAGAGAGGATTAAACTGTCTGAAACTGTTCTGCATAAATGGCTTGCAGAGCTTGAGTTGTATCTGTGCATAACTTTAACGAGATATGTGGCAAATTCACTAAAAGTCTTCTACATCAAGATTGAATTCATGTCTCTAAAAATAAACAGGCACTCAAACAGAAACTATGAGCCAAGTGTAGTAAGTTTGGGGTGAGCTCCTTTCACCCGTGTGACACAAAGGGTCAGCTTAGATGGCCACAGTAAACTTTTCCTGACATTAAAACCTATAAAACTATGAATCCTTGTGGTTCAGTAAGGTGTAATTCACTGCCTGTGTCAACACTGCCTTCCCATCCCCCTGGCATCTGGCCCACTGAGGCTACATGTCTGCAGAAAAGCTGTGTGTTGTGGAATTAGGACAAATGAATGGGAAAACCTAACTGCTTAGCAGAACAAAGCTAAAACACATCAGCTTTCACTCCCTGATGCAGTGGTATGTGGAGCATTGAAGGCATTTGAGCCACAATCCCTGCTCAAATCAACTCCTGCATCCCGTCTGGACTACAAAGCGGCATTCCCTTTTCTTGCTGTGTTGGTGATATGGTTGTTGAAACTCTCTAAACCCAAACTCAGGTGATATTATGGCTATCCCATCCAGCCCTGCTCTGAAGAATTTCCCATGTGCAGCCCAAAGTTTCTGGGTTAGAACAGCTTATATTAGAGGCAGCTAGCTTTTGTCACAGAAAAACATCATAGAAGTAAGCGGTTTGCACTATTAGGTTGGATGAAAAAGTATTCCTATGTCCTAGATTTGAAGGAATTTTGTTATTGCTACTAACACTAAGCTTTGCTAGGACTACGAAGTGAACTTGACTTGAGCTTCAGCTGGTATTTTGCAATTTTACCCTCCAGCCCACTTTTTCTTTTTTTAATTGAAAGTTCCAGAATATACACTTTCTGTTCAGCTTTTGCAACTTCCTGCATGAATGAAATATCCCCTAACCCTGACCAGAAAAACCTTCCACATCTCTTTCAGAAACTCGCTTCAGCAAATGTAACATCCCCACCAGAAGGAAACGCAGGCTATAAAACACGCTGCAGCCTTCCTTTCTGTCTGCCTTGCTTCAGGCTTCATTCATAAAAAAAAAGAGAGAGAGAGAGAATGAGAGAAAGTGACAGTTGATTCAGAAAGTTGTACAATGTAAACACTCATCCACAGATGATGCATGGATGGTTAGCGTTGCATATCTCTGTGGACAACACATGGCTGTCTTTCACACTTGTCAAATCCTAACGGCCATTGTTATCAGCACACAAAAGCTTCCAAATTCCTACCTGTCACTGAAATTCTTAGAAAATGAGAAACCAGAACAGACTGAGAAAAAAATAACTGAGATCCTTTATCCTGCCCCTACCCCCGGGTCCCCAGCCCCTGCCTGCAAGCCTAATCCTTACTCAGCGAAGCCATTTTACTGACAATCTCAGCTTGTAAGTTCTTTAAGTGTTTGCAAGGTGAGACGGCCAAGCAAATTCCTCAGTCTTTCCAAAGGCGACACACACCTTGGTGACTTTTTTATGTATAGCAAATATTAAAATGCTCCTTATGTGACATAATTATCAAATCTTCTAATTATTATTTTTTTCTGCTTTACAAACAGGGAAATGATAGGAAAGCCTTTATTTTCAGCCCTACTCAGGACCAATGAAGTTAAGGTTTGTCAGGTACCCAGAGTCAGGACAAGGATAAAAACTTTCCACCCTCCATATAACAAAAATAACATATTCACCTGAATTTTAAGGCTTTATGTGTCTGCCCACAGTCCACTCAAGAGACAGAAGTAGTTCCCACCTTGCTAGGTCTCATTCATGGGTCTGAAGCACAGGGGCCACTATAATCTGTCCTCTTCTCTAGACCCCTCTTCACGTCCCAGCTCTACCTCCAAGTCCCCCTGTGATCAGAGATGCAGCCTCCCAAAGAATCCCTCCCGACCCTTGCCTCAGTTTCACCCTCCATCAGACAGTGGGATTTACACTGCACCAGAGCACATGGGCATCCAGCCCATGGGTGCTAGTGGTGACTCTCCAGATGCTTTCTCCTGCTGCTCCCTAGCTATATCCGTCCCCAGTACGGGTGGCCCGGCAGCTCCGAATAGAAAGGCATGTCTGGCACATGGGACCGAGCAGGGAGCAGCAGCCACCCCCATTAGCTGATGCAAAGGTTTCCCCGCAGCCTGGCGGCCCCTGGAGCTGCCTTTGAATGGGCTGCGTGTCAGCAGGCGGCAGGAATTCGGGGAATGTTAAACTGCAGGGCAGTCCACTTCGGAGGATTAAGGCACATGACTCGCACACAAGAGCGATAGCCACGGTGAACGCCAAACCCCACAAAGAGCAGTTTCTTCCCCCCACAAGCGAGTCTGTAAGCTCCCGCTGTCCTGGCCAGCACGAGGAAGCACGACTCATCTGCGTGGCACATACAGCTTCCTACTTCCCATTGAGAAAAATGAGAGCGTGGCTGGTATCTGAGAGATTATCTGTCCCGGGGCAGGAGAAGGGTTTAGGAGAAGGGTAGAGACAGAGGAGGTATTCAATGAATTCAGTTTCCCACTGTGGGTAAAGGTTACTTCCCTCTGTCACCTCGCTGGATCCTGTCACAGGCTTCCTACTCTGAATTAAAAAAAAAAAAGAAACTGCCTTTTTGAATGAAACCACTTCTTATTCTGCTGTGTTTGAGTGGCTGCGATCCCCATCCCGCTGTGTGCCCTGCTGCAGCTTGGCTCAGCAATGACATTCCTGTGTTTCTGTTGTGACAGAAGACATGGGAGCCCTCTGTGCCTTTTGCTACTAAATATGTTTGTAGTGCCCCATGGGCTTTGCACTGTGTGCTGCACTGGAAACCGGGTTTGCTCAGCAGTGCCATGCTGTGTGTGTCCTCCAAACTGCATAGCGGAAGGGTACGGCCTTCTCTCTCCTTGATAAATCCCTGAGCTGGGTAGATCTGAGGTCAGATATCTCATGCACTGAGAGGTCTCCCCTTGCCCCTAGGAGCTCAAGGGACCCTGGGAGCCAGCCCTAAGCCTGCCCATCCTCACACAGCACCTGACATTACTGCCAAGGGCTTTCCAGCAGAAGGAAACCCTTTCTCACTTGATGTAACTGAAATCATTAAGGGTGTGAGTGTTTGTAAACACACAGGACATATTGTGGGCAAGAAGGGGAAAGCTCTCACACGGTCCAGAGATGACCATGAACAAACCAATATGATCAACCATGCTGACCTTCTAAACTGCAAAGCGTTTGGGAAGTGGAGGGATGTTGCAATTTTTGTCTTTTGCCTTCACTTAAGGACATAGATAGGTTGTCGAAAGAAAACCTACATAGATGCAGGCATTCCCAGTTGCCATTCAAGAGCTACACCTGAACTGCCAGTGGAAAGATAGGGCACAGACAGGAGGAGCGCTCCCTGGCTCTGACTCCAGGAGAAAGGCCACCAAGGTATCATGAAATGCTAAAGGCCTGATGCTGCTCCTTGTCACACTGCCCCCCATTCACCAACTGCAAAGGAATCCTTCTCTATTTATCCCCATGCAAATAAAAGCAAATTCAGCCTCCCAATACTCCTCACAGATTTTCAGCTGCAAACAGTTGCTTGTGGGATAAATAATTGGTTACAATTAAAGCTGTACACCAAAGAGAGCGAGTTTCACATTCCTCCTTTCTTCCCAAGAACTTGGTATCCACAGCAGAATACCAGCTGGAGTAAAGGCACCGGAAGTTTGACATAGTTGGCCTTATCTTTGCTGTGCAGGACTGGATAACTTCATGTTTGTAAGCTAACACCCAGATCTTATTCTTCCTCTAGAATATAGGGCCGTACAGTTTGGCAGATAAACTACTGCATTTGCAGGTGATAATCTGTGCACAAAGTGTGACAATGCACATTCATGTCCACTCACAGATTACTAAAATACTGTTTATGAAGTGCAGGAATGACTTTGCTGGATCAGACCTAAAGCCCAACAGCCTGGTTTGCTGGTCTGAACCTTAGCCCCTGCCAGATTAAGGATTGAGAGCATACACTAAGATTAAAGGAACAGAATAGAGCTGAGTATGCACAGAGTGATCCTTTCCACTTCAATTAGCTAATAACAGCCTTACTGAGATCATCGTATTTAATAGCTGTTACTGTAGCCCTCCTCCATGAATTATCTAAATCTGTTAAAAAAACCAAACTCTTGTACTTTTGGCATCTATAACATCCTGTGGCAGTGAGTTCCACTGCTCAGCTCTGCACTTGGTGAAAATAATACTGTCTTTTCTCTGGTTGAAAAGACTTGACAGCTCTAGGCAGCAAAAGCAGAAGCAGCAAAGGGAACTTGCTGGAGGAGATACTGGCACTGGAGGTCCAAAACTGGGCAAGGGTTATAGCCTGGTGGGCTGACACAGCAGACCTCCATCTGCAGCCCTTTAATTTAGGGAGTTAATGGCCCAGCACTGCAGAACTGAGGCAGGCAGGACCTTTTAGCTGCACAGGTAGCTTAACCTGAAGCTTCATTCTCACTTTAGGCCACCATGAACCAGTACTGCAACCAGAAGTAGTGGTGCTGGTCTTCCTTGCTGCTCCCTGCAATTTATTTCTGGTCTGTTACCATCATACCTTGGGGCCACTATCTGTGGCTAGACAATAAATCAGATCAGTTAAAATGACTTTTTGTTGCTGTTTCCTGAATAGCTCTAAACCATATCTCTTCCAATACCCAGTTGCCTGCAAAACCAAAAGAAAGCCCTCCTCTTTGTGATGGCTACAGGAAAGGCAGGAAAGTGCAAAGCTTCTTCTTTCAGTGGCAACAGTGGCTGCTGTCAGCTTACAAGAAGCCTGGAAATGCAGCACTTGACTCCTGGGCACCATCTGCTTGGTGGTGTGTCCTTTGACCACAGACCAGCTTAACTTACAGCACTTGAGTCTCCCCAGTGAGGCAAAGACACCAAATCCATCAGCAGTGAGCTGGACACCATCCTGATGGACACACACTCCCAGCAAAGGCACTTGCTGCTTTGCTCCCTCTTGCTTTCTCTCTGACAGAGCTTTTTTTTCAGGTCTTCACAACCACAGTTTGAGCAGTTAATATACTTATTAGGAAATAAGTGTTCTTTATTGGCATTGGATGAACCTCTTTGCCTGGCTGAGACTTGGGAATGTAACATGTCATTTACAAAGCTGTCCTGAGAGATCACAGCTAGATAATAAAATATATGCCTTGTATTCAATCCATTTAAGTGAATAAGATGACAGCACGAGGATTATGCATTGGGTTTACATGCTGAATGGTCATACTTCAAAACCTGACAAATTGCTTCTGAAAATGAAATAGTATTGCCTTAAAGCAGGGACAGTGCCAAGTACCCTCCATAGGAAAAACAGAAGAGTAGAAGGAAAACTGCGAATACCAAGATAACCTTATCTGCTTCCAGTGAGTTGCATAGTTTTAAGAATGATAGGCTGTAAGTACACAGGGAGCAGTCCCTCTGCTGCAAGTGAGCCAACTCCCAGCTTTGAGATACTAAAAGTAATCAGGCAAATTCGTTCCTATTTAAATTTTATCCACCGATCTGAATTTGGTTTAATAAGCCTGGGGATCTGGTTACACAATTGTTCCTGTCCGTTAAAAAACAACCCTCATGTGATACCTGACATTTTTAATTCAGCCCATGCACATTTAAAACAATACCCCATATATCGCTTCATGCAGCTTAAATATGCTCTTACACACTCAGTGCACAACCCATGCTGGGTCTGCAGTAATTCAATCTACACCCTCTTTTAGCATGAAATACACCATGTGATGCTATCAGCCTGGAATAACACCAGCGGCACCGTGTATCTAATCTCCATACATTTCTTGTCAGAAAACACAACCTAACAACATGCCCATCCCCAGTTAGGAAAACAAGCACAGAATGCAAGGAGACAGGGTACTCCAATCCACCATCCTGACATTTGCTTCCAGGAAAAATGGTTACGAGTTAAAAGCAAAGGTTAACTACTGAGTCAGATGCTTGACTTTGCTAAGATTTTGGTGCTGGGCTTTTGTCCTTCTTCACAAAAAGTCCATCTCTGATCTCATTCACAAGAGTTCGCACCCATGTAACTTCCCTGGCTTGGTTTGAATTACTCCAGTTGTGATGGAAATGAGAACAGGGTCAGGATGAGGGAAAAGACTGATGGCTCAAACAAAGGGCTGGTGAAACCACAGAAGCAAATTATGTCAAAGCTCTCCCTTGCTTTTTTTAATGTAGGTTAACAGAAAGGCTAAAAGGCCTCCCCAGCTCCCCCAGCCAGCGGTGGAAGACGGCAGTGCCACCAGTTGAGCTCAGACATCTTTCCTCCGCTGTGTACAGAAAGCTAGGCAAATGAAAATGAAGATATTTATTTACCAAGCCCCCTCAAGAGCTGACATGATTAACAGCGCTGTACAGAAAGGTGCCAACTAGTGAATCAATTGAATTTCCTTGCTGCACGGCAATTTGAAGCAGATCTGGAGCGCAAAGGGAGGTTGAAGCTTGCTGGGGCAACAGCTCCCTCTAACGATGGCTGGAACCCAGTCTCAAGGAAGGAGAAATCCTTGCTTCAGTTTGGGAAACGTTTCAGAAAGATCCAAAGGAAGCGGCTCTCCTCCCAGTAATCTGGCACCCAGATGGAGCCGGCATCTCCAATTACTGGTCGCTCTTTACTGACAAGCAGCAATAAACAGTATTTTAACAGGAGGAACAGATTAGGGGTAGTCACACATGTGCGATGTTTTTTTACTGTGGCCCTAGCAGCTCAGGCTGACTTTCTTTCAGTTGCTGATGGAAGCAACCCCTTTACCCCTTTGCTTACACAGAGAAAGCTAACCACATGCAGGTACCAACAGCAAGGCTTCCTATGCAATGAAAGAAACACCCAGTGCTACTGTGATTGCACTGAGGATTTGGCCACTGCTGCCTGATACTATTCCAGCTTTTTTTCATCCCACTGAGCGCTATCTGTCTGGGATAACACTCTAAGGTCTGATCTCATATCTACAGAACTCATCAACAGCTTTTCTGGTGGTCTCAGGGAGTAGGGCTGACAATAGTTCCTGATTTACATAGCCAGGGAGAAAGCTCCACATAAGTTACCACATGCACAAAAAGTTCATTGGTTTCTAGTCTTTGCTTCATTAATCCCTTTGGATAGGTTACAAGGCTCCTTTTCTGGTAAACTTTTATATTTCTACCCCCTGCTGTTACCAAGGTTGTCAACTACACAGCACTAGTTGCTTTTATCTATGCTAGTAAGTGCTGTATGGTGATCAGCAATCACTTACATGATCTGGGATCAGCCTGCATACATGTAAAGCTCAGTTAAGATGACCAAGTCAAGAAACTTTTCTCCTTAAGTTTTGTCCTCAGTCAGCCAGTATAGATACTCACTTAGGAGCAGCCTGCAGCAACTGCACTCCTTAGTCTGGTGCTGACAGCAATCTGATTTGGGCTGGGCAGTGTGGTCTTCACTACTGTAGGGTCCTTTACAGCAGACAAAAGTAGAAGGCAAATGCTGCAGATCTGATCTGGCAAAACATCACATTCACTCACACCCTTTGGACACTGATGGTTCACTCCTCATGTGCTGGTGTGATGGTTCCACATGTGCAGTGCAATGGAAACCATCCTCTACTCCTAAATGTGGCTTACTCTGCAAACTGCCCAAAATAAGAAGCTCTTCCACCTGCACAGTTTCCTGAGCAACTGCTGTCTGATTTGCAGACTTATGAAATAAAAAGAAACTGAAAATATGCTCTCCTTAAGAACTCACAGCCTCTACCTCAGACCAAATCTAACTAACAGGAGTTTTAACTGTATAGAAACTGGGAGAATGAGCATTAAATTAGTATTCATAAATTGTCCAGAGAACAGTTAAGGGAGGTAGGGAGGAATTCTTGCTTCTAAGAAGTGTAGAAAATTCTGATCACTCATTAAATGCCCCTTTCTAGTTAATTTGTTGAGTATGTTGGGTTTTTTCCTAGCTTGGCAAAAAAATATGCTTCACAATAAAGCTGAAGTTAGGAATTCTAAAATGCATATAGGTCTGAAACTGAGGATCTACAGGAAGTCATTGGACTGCTTTTCTGAAGGATTCAGTGCCAAGAAACTGTGCTGAAAATAGTTCTATTTTCAAAGTGTATAAACAGGATGTCCAAATATTCTATCTAGTTACTGAAATCAGCATTTAAGTGCTACAACAGCCAAATGCCAGCCTGATACACATGGTTTCCAACTTCTTGTCTTCTCCTGGGGCTTGCCTTTGGAAACTGGGATGTGCTTTATATGTAACAGTGCTACAGCTCACAAAAGAGGGAAAGGGTTTTTAATAAATTGTGCAACAAAACCTTGAAAACACAGAGTCAGGCTGCATGGCAACAATCCTTCCTGCTTTTAAAATCAATGGATCCTAGCAAATGTGATCACAGCACTTGTGCAGTACAACTAATTGATTGCATGTTTACCTTGCACACCATTCAGGAAATTGGACACAGATGCGGTGAGCATCACTGCACAGAAGACTCCTGCAGGGAAGGCAGTAGAGTCAACATCTTCTGGCCATCCCTAACAAATGGCACAACTCTCAGTGGGCCCTTCTGCAGAGGCACAAGGAAAGTGAGAACAAACAATGAGTGGAGAATGTAGATATCAGGCAGTCAATGTGTAGAAGTGAACTGGTTTCCACAAGCCATGTTTTGACTGGAGTCCTGGGAGGGAAGGCAGCCTGTACCTTGAAGCAATCACATTATCACAAAGAGCAACCAAAAAATACCAACCCACAACTATTGCAGTTATTTTGTATCATTCATCTCGACAATTCAGCTCCACTCTTTGCAGGAGAAGCCCCTGCAAAGCTTACTCTTACTGCTAATATCTGCTGCATCACATTGTATATACTTAGTATTGAACTGTTTTGCCATCCTAAAAAAAGACATATAGAGCTTTTGTGCACGCTGCACTCATCAATATTACCCTTGCCTACTTGAAAGCACTGAGCTCTGCATAGTGCAAGAAGCCTCCTCCTTCCCTCTGAACTGGAAGGAGCACTGAGTCTCATAATGCACCTCTTTGTTCACTGACTCAAAATAGCCACAGCCTGACCACTTCCTAGCACTAATATTCACTTTTCAGTTCAGAAACAGGAGAAAGTATGTCATGATCTGCATATTTTAGAAAGAACTGGTTTGTTTTACTACTTTGTGTTGAGTGTCTGACTGTGGGAGCATCACTTTCCCAAACTGTCTTATAGACCAGCTCTGAGTTCTGTCTACCCAAGAGAATGCCAGGGACCCAGCCAGAAATAGTTCATGTACATCAGCAGCTTCATGGGATTTTTCCCTATAATCAGGCCTATGCATGTGACACCTACTTGCAATGAGCCACCATCTAGCAGGAGAATCCACACCCCCAGGGGCACAGTGTCAGAGCATCACAGCTAAGGGGAAGAAAGCAGGTCAGCACAGTGCTGGGAATGGCAACACTCCCATATGGAAGACCCACAGGGTATGGAAATGAAAGATGTCAGATTAGACATGTTGAAAAGAAAAGGTATTAAGACAAGGAACCAGGCAGATTGGCCTCTTTCTGGGATGCAATAACCAGAGGGATCAACACTGTTGACTGCTTGCTTACACTGAAGCCTGGGTGCAGCAACAAAACTCCTCACATTTATGAATGCTTTTAACAGCCCGACCCAGCAATGCCAAATCACTTGTCCAGCTTCACTGCAGACAAAATAAAATAGCTCTAGCAAGATAAGCGTACCCTGGAAGGCTGGGATTTTCCAGCAGAGAGGGCCAAGTCTCTGTTGGTGGCAATTGGCACTGTTGCCCTAAACTCCATTTACAGGTGCCAAATGACCATAGCAGAGAACTTGGCAGTGAAGCAGCAGTTGTAAAGAGTGACTTCGTGAAGCCTTGAGTGCACTTCACCTAAAGTATTACAGCCTGCCCTACCCCTCCAAAGCATTCCAGAAGTGTGGGATCCTGCTTACCAGTACAATGAGCCAGCAAAGCCCATCAGGAAAGTTTACCACCACCCTCAGTGTTGTGAAAGCAGCAACCATCTGACCTGCAGCAAGGAGAAACACCAATTACCTTTCCAGAAGGCTCCCACTGCTGCAGCTCCTGAGCCACCAGCCCCAGGGGAAGGAACTGCAGTGTCTGAACCAGGCTTTTACGAGGGGGGAAGGTTGGCACCATAACTTCAGCCACAACTGACCTCAATAAAACTATGGGTGGCTTTTGTTCTTCTGATTGCAAACTACGAGGGGTCCCAGACAGTCATCCTTATCCTCTTTCAATCAGTGTCTGCAGAGAGACAATACCATGGTGGTTCATTGCCAAGGGGTCTTTAGAGAAGCTGCAGCACTTACACTGATGCACCAAGCATATGCTTGGGCTGCCATGTTGCAGGAATAGCCATACGGCTTTGTCCACTCATTGCTAAGGTGGCCTCCTCCTGATCTGGCATCATTCAGATGTCTCATGCCCACATGTTTACCAAGCCAAATTGCTCCTTACATTAAAACCTTCTGGAACTGGACGTTATAAGTCTTCAAATTCCCACAGATGTTTGGCTTTGGAGTCCTGGACCAGCCTGTTCTGGAGCTAAAAAAGACATGCAGGTCCCAGCTGAATTTTGCCCCAGCCTGGTTGAACTGGTCAGCTGCTGTTTAACTTGCTCATCAGACTGAGTAAAGGAGCAGAAGTTAGGCTCGCCAGTACTTGACCATTTGTTGCTTACCCTGTTAGGTCAAGCCTAAACTGAATCATGTTGTAGAGTACAAAAGCAATACGTAAGATTCCCCTTGTATGGGTGAAGCTTTGGGGCCCTTCACCAGTTTGTTCAAATGCTTTACACCAAAAATAACTTGTATTCGCCATTTGAAGTACAGTCAATAGCTAAGTATTTCTGAGAACCCCTGTCTAACATCTTCAGCTGTCTACCTGCTCCCAGCCAGCACCCAGTGGAGGCTGAGTCTCCAAGCAGTACACCCCAGCGTGATTTTATTGTATTTTCTTTAATTAATCTCTGCAGGAAGCCGAAAGCTGTTCCTGCCCCTGGAGCCAGATCATTAGCTGGCAACCCAAACGTCACAGAAAGAAGCTCCTTGACAGTGGTAATGAAACCAAGGCAAAACCAAAAACTGTGAACATTTTTATTGCCACTGGAGCCATGAGCATCCACAGAGTATACACAGAGCTGTCAGCAATGCTTCTCTTCATTTGGGACCCAGTCAAAACAAAGCTCCAAGTCAAATTGCTTGCCTGACCATTACATCAAGTTTTAGTTTCACTCTCAGTCATGGTCTGCCACTGATTACATTATGAAATTCATTAGGGAAGAGAAAATTGCAGTTAGCTCCTTGATGGAGCTGAGTGGTGCTATTGCAGAATAGCCAGGAGCAACCAGGGAAAACATGCCCGTTAGAGACTGGTTTAATTCCACTAGGATCTCAGCTAAGCAGTCACAGGACAAAGCGGCAATGCGAGTGGTGCACTGACAGATCACAGGGTAACTTTTAATAAAGAAGGGTATTTTTCAAGGCCTGATCATTCTGATTTTATTAAGAAACAAACGTATACAAAAGCTTGAAGGAAATTGAAAGAATAAGAGACTATATTGCAAAGCTTTTCCTGTAGTCGCTGTGCTATAATAGAAGAATTTGGTGACATCTTTTATTGTCATTAGTCAGATAATTAGGAAACGTCATCCCACGTCACACAGTTCCTACCCTACTGCCATTAAATGGTCCATTTCTTATCATTCTCACATCAAAGGTAATGTCAGAGCAGTGATATAAATGAATAAGGGCTGCTCAGTTTTATTCTGAAAGTGTTAGATGGAAGAAGGCACCAGGATCTTCACCACAGATTATCTCCTATGTTAGCATAGACATAAATGAAAAATAACTAAAAGAATCTCAGGGGAAGCTTTGTCTCATTCCCACAGATGGGTTGTGATTGAGCACAGGTAGTTTTCACAAGGCAATGGTTTTCTTTGTGGGACTAACTTGAACAATTTCCCACAGAATGGAGCCACCATGCCGGAAAGTTCGGAGCCGTAGTCTGAGGACCCCAAACTGGTGACACAAAGGGGCACAAAGCCTGGGCTGATCCTGACTGCCTTGGATAAGAGCACAGTGTAATTCTTACAAACCACAAATGACAAGGTGCACTGGGAGATTGGAGGGAACTTGTTTCTTCTGTTAGTAACCACAGGAGTTTCTTGTGGTCGGTAGTTCTGAGAAGGGGAAGCTGGACAAGCCGTAGGTGCGGGAGATTCTCGCTGCCTCTGGGGTTACCCACCCATCCAGAGCTCAACTGATTAGGGGGGTATCGGAGTTACATAATGACATTTCTGGGCTGTTTTACTGTAAAGATGCAGGGGGCCTCTCCAAAGCAAGGGATGGGGGTTGTGGATAGCAAAACCGCAAGAAATTGAATGAAACCAGGAGAACAATTTAACAAACTCATGTAACATATAATGTACAACAAACACATATGTTTGTATAAGTAAAATATAGTGCATCAGGATTTAAAACCTATCGAATCTAATAGTATATTTAGACTGGGAGTTTTCTTTTAAAATGCCTGTAAAATTGCTTGGGATCCATAGGGATCCATCTTTCCTAATATCACACATTTGAAATATTGACATCTACCTTCAAAAGCCCCAGAAAAAGAAATTAAATGCCTGTTAAAAGAAATAGGCATTTTTAGGATGTGCTTAGGATGACAGTTTCGGATGTTTTCTTCAGGGTGAATCAAACTGTTCTCTGGTCCCCAGTGGCTACCAAGAGTGTGTGGTTACTGGACCATATGTAGATATCTGTGCTCTAGATGCCTGTATTTACCCACACAAATCCCATCCCACATGTCCAAACATATGTTCAATAACTTTCAACAATATTTTAATGGAATTGAATTCAACTTCCTATAGAAAGTCCTTTTCAGATTTTTGTCATTATAGGTGGCATCAGCCACCTGCAAATTACTTGTCAAATGAATGCCTTGTACAGGATGTATCCATCAAAGGCCACCAAATTCAAGTTTTACAGGGCCAACATGTGTCAGAAGTCATTGCCACCCTTCACTGTGGAGTTACTGCCCATCATTTTCACAGCAAAGCTGTGACAAAGCTCAGGTGGTTTTTGCAGACACAGTAGTTTTTTGTGTGGAAGAACTACAAGCAACGCACCACAAAAATGACCATGAGGGATTGGACTACCTAAAAACAGATCAGAGGAAAGTCAGCCTACATACCGGTTCCTGTCTTCTGATAGCAAGTGTGGAAACCATTTCAGCAATCTATTCTTTTTAATAGATAATTATTTTAAAAATACCCTTATTTCCAAATGAGCAGCAGCTTCATAAAGCAGAGCTATAGTTTCTGCAGTGTATTTCTTTCCTGTTGGGTTCTTCATCCATTAGGAAATCAAAGTCTCCTCCCATATACCTCCTACAACATTAAAATGATATGTGGATTTCTGATGGCAATATTCATTAGATACTACAACACCCACCAGCATGGGGAAAACCTTCCTCCATCATCTCATTGGATGTGGGAAAAATAACAGAAAAGCTGCAATTTTTTTGTTTTGTATGACAATACTTTGAGAGACAAAGCAATTCTCCTCCCAGCTCTAAAGTTATTGAAGAGATTTTCCTGACACACTCTAAAGTGATTTATTGTAGGTCAGAGGGCAATTGCAAGAGAAAAATATCAATCACACAGGAAGAGATAAGTTTTTCCCTTGATCTTTTTCTCTTCCTTTTCTTTTTTTTAGAGTGAACAGCTTCACTTGTAGGATTTTAATTTTATATTATTCCAGGACTCTAATTTCTTCGCTCTTTGTTTAGTTTTGAGCTTGCTTTTGGTGAAGTCATTTTATACCAGAAGAGGCAAGCTCATAGTTTTGACCTTATAAAAAAAGAAGAAAATCCAACTAAACAGTCAGCTGAGATGTTCTGGTAAGATATATTTAGTGACTGGAAAAAGATGTCTGTGAGTAAAGAGAAAAATAAAGACTACTCTGCAGTACTCTGAAACACAACCCAATGGTATTCTCATGGCGCTGCATATTATGGCCCCATAGATGCCACTCTGATTCATCATGATTAATATTATCACAGCCAGTCCCAAGGGCTGCAGCAATGATTGGCTACTTTTCACGAGGAGCTGTGAAATGGTTCTTTTGCTCTACATGCTAGACACAGAAAGCATTTAAGTGCAATAGACTAAGCAAAGCTGATTACATTCACATTACAGATTCACTGCCTTCACCGTGCGAATGTTTTCTTTGTCTCTGCTATTACTGAAGAACATTGTCCTTTCATTTATCAGGGGGTTAGTCATGCAGATCATATTGCCTGTCAGGAGAATAGTGTGGCTGATTCCTCAATAACCATACTCAAAACATATCCTTACCTGGTAATTCATACTTATCACAGTAGCATACTGCAAGTGTGAAGAAAGAGGGAATGCAGTGATTTTGTGTTCATTGCAATAACCACAGCATTTGGGAATGCTTTTATTAGCCAGATATTATTTGTATAGCTGCATGAGCAGAACTGTAAATGAACTCTGAAAGAAATAGAACCTCCTCCAAACTGTTTTGAAGTCCACAGAAGATCTGTGGCAGGAGACATATCACAGGAGCTGGGACAGGATAAATGATTCAGTTATGGCAATGACCTGCCCAGCCAGTGGCAAACAGAACCAGCCTGTAACTTTGGTGAGTCAAATCTCACCCTGAACTTGAACCATTTGGCTACATTGACATATATCCACTGACTGTTATAGAGATCTACTGCCAGCCAGCTCAGAGCCAGACACACTGTGAATACCTAAAGTTAGAATATGTGAAACCCACTCTTAAAAACTTTCTCATTTGAGCCTTAATGAACAATGACAATACAGAGAATGGCAGAGTGGGAAAACAAGACCACTTGAATGCTGGTTTCCAAAAATTTGCTTTCTTCCTCCTCTCTCCCTCTCCAAAAATCAAGACATTCATGTTATTGCAGGCTAGGAAAGATGGAGCCAGCAATCGCTAGTTACTGCCTTCATATTTCTGTAACAAAATGGAAAAGGAATCCCATTAATTTCCATTGCATAGCATATCCACAACTCAGTTTACAGCCGCTACTCTCAGTGTCTTATTTTCTTCATGGTAAATCATAACAGCCTTCCAGGAATGTTTCTTATTACTAGATTTGCTTTTTGTCTGCTGGAAAATAGCTGCATAAATAATTTACCCTCTCAGATTTTCAGTAATGAAATAAATAATTCAGCATAACCTAGTGGAGACTTACCTTTTCCATCTTCAGTTTTCTTTTGAAAGCTGGCTCTCTCCTAAACCCAGCCTGAGTTAATTATATGATTTACCAATTGTCCAGGTTCATTGGCATTGGTCTTGAACTTGTACCTTTGCATTGTATTTTCCTCAGGCTATCTACATCTTAGTAACATGGATTTGTGACCAATTAGTCAATCTTGTTGATAGGATGGAGCTACTGCTTTCTGTTCCTGGTTTGTTTTTGTTTTTTGGTTTTT
>NDXB01013346.1:26603-94166 GCA_002631895.1 Agapornis roseicollis | reverse complement strand
TTTTTTTTTTTTTTTTTTTTTTTTTTTGCAGCATGTAAAGGAAAACACCTGAACCATTTGGTCACCCTGGGTATGGGGTTCACTCTATCACGAGTCACCTTGGCCACCACAGTCAGTTACATCCCCTGTCATCTGGATCAGACTCCTTGACTCCCAGTGGAGCATGAAGCCCGAGCTCTGAGGTCTAAATGCCCTTGAACTCAATGAAAATTAAATGTAACATATTGCAGACAAACAAGATAATTAGATTCAAGATACACTTAATTTCAGCTCTGCATTTGTGCAGACAATAATGTTTCATCAGAGAAGATCTGTGTGGGGCTTGGTTTATTTTTGTTATCCAGATATAAAATTAATCGTGCATTAATTTCAGGTGTAGCAAAACTATATCAAAGTCTGCCTACATTGGTCAGTGATCATAATCTGAATGTGGTGGTGATGCTGCTGCTCATTCATTGCCTGGCTTTTGGAATAAAGTGTCCTCTGACATCACTTCTATGGTGATCCATTCATTCTCTTTTTCAGATGATTTGGGAGGTGAAAACCAAGAAAAAAAATCTGTTAACACAAAATTGCACTAATGTTTCCCCAATATTATACGATCCACATCAGGTGCGGAAACACCATGGGCTGATCAATGGCAAAGGAGGAGAGCAGACACCCAAGTTAGTCACAGTCCAAGAGGAGCCCCTGCTGATCACTGGAAGGATTGCAGTGAGTACCTCGGTAAACTGGGGTATTTTTCGCGCAGCCAGGAAGAGAAATTGCTGGGCAGCGTGAATTGAAAATGAATAGAAAAAGAAGACTCAAAAGCTGTTGGAGAATGAAAAACTAAAACGGATTCAGCCAAACACATTTTCAATTTCATCTGGTTTTGCAATGGGCATTTTTACAAATGGGAATATTTGAAACTTGTTTCGTCCAAGTGCATTTTAAGATATAACCAAGAAAACATGTCCTCTTTGTACACTTTATACACTATATCTTTATACAGCTCCATTAATCACACAAAATAAATATCACTCATCAGGTAGACACAATAAATTGAAAGATTGGAATAAACTTCTAATCATTTCATAGTGAATTGTATATAATTATTTTATTTCCCTGTTGCTTTGTATCTCATTGGTTGAATATCTTATATTTCCCTTTCTCTCCTCCCCCCAAAAAAGAGGTTCAACTTTGTTTGCATTTCTAGTGCCCAAGATCAAAAGTTGTCCAAGATCAAAAGTTGTCCAAGATCAAATGCAACATCTGAGTCACAGGAGAGGCTAAAGCTTGGGTTTCATATCACCAGACTCACCTCCCCTATAGGGCCACATAGAGTATGTGACTTTTGTACCTGTGGAACTTATGTGTTCTCTCCACAGATCCTACAGCAACTGAACTGTCTTCAAAGCAGATGGATGGATGAGAACCAACAGTATCCTTCGGTCTCCCCCACTTCTCACATGGGCTTCACCCATACATAGGTTTACAATACAGATGCAAAAGACCTCCTCTTCTTACATATGTACTTGCTTACTTATAACCAGTTCCATCTGAACTTGATTGAACAAATCACATATACATAATGATGTAAATCATACTGCTGTCTGCTGCTTAAAAGACCACATGATGCTTTCAGTAAGTTCAGTGTAGAATTTAGGAAAAGACAGCAGGAGACTGTATAGTCAGTAAACACTGGGATCATACACATATATTTCACACACATACAATGTCACCGTCTCTTCTGTTCAATGCCATTCAACTTAGGAAAGAATGAAGATGGACAGCAAAAGGCATCAAAGCCATACACAGTATATAGCAGGTTGAAATTCAGTTAGATTTTCATTTGGGGCCCAACTAGTAATCTTACTAATAATATGGCCACTAGCATCTGCAATGCACTGTGCACCCTGCCTAGAGCCTGGAGACCAAAAGCAGAGGAGACAGTCTTAGTATCTAATCTAAATCTACCTTCTTTTGTTTGAAAGCCATTTCTCCTTGCCCTATCCCTACATGCCCTTGTAGAAAGTCCCTCTCTAGCTTTCACAGTCCTGCTGTCCACACTATTTCTGATACAGGCCAGGATGCCTTTGGCCTTCTTGCTCACCTGGGCACAAGCTGGCTCATGTTTAGATGGCTGATGACCAACACCCCCAGGTCTTTTTCTGACAGGCAGCTTTCCAGACACTCTTCTCCAAGCCTGTAGAATTGCATGGGTTGTTGTTGTGACCTGAGTGCAGGACCTGGTACTTTGCTGTGTTGAACCTCATGCAGTTGGTCCCAGCCTTCTGTGAAGCCTTCCTACCCTCAAGCATATCAACATTTCTGCCCAACTAAGTGCTGCCTGCAAACTTACTGAGGGTACACTTGATCACCTCATCCATTTGTGTCCTTTAACCTTCTGCACCATAACTGGAGAGGAAAAGCAGCCTGATTCCCACTCACTAGCATCCAATCATGACCATCCTTAGGACAACCAAGGTAGCAATTCCCTTGTGTCAAAGTCACAGTTACAGAGAGACGTCTGCTAGACAGGTCTGCCATGGCAAGCAGAGGTTAAGGTCAACACCAACACATAAAAGGTAAGAAGATATATTTCAGAGGACATCTGCCCAAGGCAAGACCATAAGCATGCTTCATCTTACCAGTGTCACAGTGTCAAGCAAAGTGCTGAGGACAACAGGGTATGTTGCACAACCTCAGGGTTTACTTCATACCATCAGAGTCTAGTGGGATGTAAAAGAGCCATTTTCACTTAGAAACTTATTTTCTTTACACTGCCCCTGGCTGATACTGAATTACAAAAGCTGAACACTGACCAGAGCAGGAATGGTCTGATCACTCAGCTGTGTCAGGAAAGTCCTCCTAAAGGACTTTCAGCTGCTGCTCATCCTCTGGAGATGTAGATATAGAGATAAATATACATAAAGCAAATTGGAAAAGTGTGGACAAGAAAAACAGAGTGAACTGTCTCAGAGAGTGATCTGAAATGAACACATAGGCCAGAGAGGGGGTAGTCTCTAGAGATGTGTGCGTACTCACATTACAACTAACAACAACAGTGCAGCTGTTCTTTGTTCTTATTGAAGGATGAAGAAAGTATGTTTATAGATACATATAATTAATGTACAACTCCAGCTGTTTAAAAGGAAACTTGGAGTTACCTCTCATATCCTCAACATGTTATTCCTTATGAAACAGCTGAACCCGGACAGCGTTGCACACAGGAGAGTTGGTGGTTAGTACACTCAGAGATAGTCAAACAAACATGAATTAAGGTCACCTTAACTCTGAATAGGTGCTTCTGTCCTAGCTTTTAGATGCACTTCATAAATTCATTTTTACTTCATGCATTTCTTAGGCTTGGATTCATCTCCATATGTCCTGAATCCTGTGGTCAGTGTGAAAATAGGAAAAGCTCATTAGCTTCAGTGAGTGCAATGCCATTGATTCACAGCCTTCTTCATCCTGTTAGTACAAATTTAGAAATACCCAGTGATCCACAATGAACCAGCCCTGTATTTATCCTAGTGCATGCAAATGGTGACCTTTGTTCACTGTACTTGTATATGATCAAATGCTTTGATTTCCAGCCAGCTCTAAACACGTGAGTTTTTCTTGTGACTTGCTATCTATTTATGGTATTACAAATGCATTATGCATGCATTAGATCTCAAAATGAGTCTGAACTCTCACAACCTTTCACATTGAGCAAATGTCCTGTCTTAACCCTGCTACACAGCTATTTGCTTGAGAGCATTTCTTTCTCTCCCACTTCTGCCTGCAGAGAGCAAAATAAAGAAACAAACCAGCTTTACAAACACTGACATGCTGTAAGTAAACAAGAAATTGAGAATATCCTTCAGATGATTTTGCTCTGGCAGAGTTTCCTGGTCCCTTAGGATCTAGGGATTGCACCAGTCAGGGAGTTGGATTAAGTCACCATCCCCCTATTTCCCCAGTTTAGGTCAACACAAGGTAAGGGAATAAAATCAGTTCCAAAGGGATGTTGTGATAAGGGGGTAATACCAAGCACCCTGATGTCTATTCCTACACTCAACTACTAGGCACATAAAGCCCAGCACAACTTTGATTACAGAATTGCAGTACCAATACTGTGGTACAGAAAATCAGAGCATAGAATAGTCAAAAGCAGGGATTTAGGATCAAGATTTCACAGAAAAAAGCTGGGAAGGTGATGAAATGTTGCAGGTCAATACGCTCATTATTGATACTTCAAGAAGCACAGCTCACCTTGGCCCAAGGCCCTTTTTCTCTGGGAAAGGTGCCCTTTATGGGAGGTGGAAGCACATCTTACTTGCTTTATATTCCCCACTCTAAAAATTATTTCAAGTGCTCATAACCTTTGTGAAATCTATACTATTTAGGCTGATTTATTTTTTTTTTTATATGCAGAGACAAACCAGTCAAAATACAAGAAAAAACTTTTTTGATATATTTTATTTAGAAAATTCTGGGGCAGACAGGCAGTTTGCTACATGACACAAGATAATGGAGGTAATTACAAATGAGTATACCTGGAAAAAGAAGGGGGGAAAGAAATCAAGGAACATGGAACTGAGAAGGCAAAACCAGCTCTGACCCCATCAATCCACAGCAAGCAATTGGATCAAGTTAGAATTTTTGTCCCTTCATGAAGACAAGAAAAGATACTGAAAAGGCCACTAAAAGCAGCCTTTTCATTAGAGAATCACAAGCCTTATCTGATAATATGCATGGAAGGGAAGATCAAACCAGTGACAGGATTATGATCAAGACATTGAAAAAAACCTTTGTTCTAGATAGAATGCAACTTTTGAGAGAGGTCTTATGGTGTCTGACAAGATATCACATGAGAATTCAAAAAGGGGCAAAAGAGGCTTTTGAGGTTTTGAGAGCAAAGTTGAGACTGTTGAATCAAGTGTTTTTTGGAGGGTTTATGGAATCCTTAATTTGACACCGAAGTTGTAATGGAGAGACAAAACCAAGAACAAGGTTGCAGAAAAGATTCTGATTTCAGTTTGGAAAAGGCAATTAGATCGTAAATAGAGAACATCGTTTACAGATTGGTCTCACTCAGATGACTGGGTTAGTCAAAGGAGCAACTAGAAGAAAATTGAAAGTTCATAAAGGAATAGAAAAACTGTGCACAAAAATGGAAAAAAGAAACATGGAGAAATGCACAGAAAGTGGGAGAAACCACAAACCAAATTTACATTTGGCCTCTATAAAGAGCCGCTCTATTTTGTAACAAGCAAGATGATTTTGCAAAAGCCTACTACAAAGGCAGAATTTACTGAAGTGGATATAAAGTACATTATGTGACTTCTACACAAGCAAGCTGAGAAAGTTGAGGCTGTACAGCCTGGAGAAGAGAAGGCTGCGTGGAAACCTATAGGGATGCTGGGGAGGGGCTCTCGATTAGGGACTGTAGTGACAGGACAAGGGGTAATGAGTTCAAACTTAAAAAGGGGAGGTTTAGTTTTGATATAAGGAAGAAATTCTTTACTGTTAGGGTGGTGAGGCACTGGAATGGGTTGCCCAGGGAAGTTGTGAATGCTCCATCCCTGGTAGTGTTCAAGGCCAGGTTGGATGAAGCCTTGGGTGGCATGGTTTAGTGTGAGGTGTTCCTGCTTAGGGCAGGGGGGTTGAAACTAGATGATCTTAAGGTCCTTTCCAACCCTAACTATTCTATGATCCTATGATTCTATAATTCAGTACAGGAAATATTTTAATGATACCTAAATAGGGCAGATTTTTATTTTACATGCTAACAGATCCCTTACTAATTTTAGATTGGGTGCACAAATCAGCGTGATACCTGATGTACAATACAGTGAGAAGACAAAACCAATCCCACCAATTCTCAGCTCGTACAAGGAACAAACCACTCCTGAAGAGGTAGCAGTAAGTGTAATAGGTAGATACTAGATAGATTAGATAAATAGATAAGATAGATTAGATAGATAGATAGATAGATAGATAGATAGATAGATATTTTGGAGATAACTCCAAAAACTTTAAATCTATGTTCCAAGACTGATATAAATTCATTTGTATATGTTGGGAAAGATACTACCTACATTATTATTCTTTTTATCCCTCAACAGAACTATTAGAGAATATGACCACTAAACATTCAGTCTTATGTGTAAAATCTTTCTTTGTGAGCCACAGCCTACCATCTGGAGCAATGATGGGTCACAGACCACAACTGCCATGACTTTGTTTTGCAAAAAAGTTTGTTTCAAAAATAGCATTATTTCAGCTCTAGGAGAGCTACGTTTTATTGCTCTTGTAAAATTAAAAAATACTATTAAAAGGGTGCTTAAACAAGGTGAAGAGTCAGACCTGGAGCTGTATTTGATGCTGCTCAGTTACAGAGCAGTACCCTGCAAAGAACACTTCAGCACCGACTGGCAGGTCATTTAAGGTGTCAATACTAAGTGCTGGGGCAGCTTCGCAAAGAAAGTGGATCATAAAATTTACCATGATCGTGGATAATGTGAATTTAATGGGGCTACAGCACACCAGCTTAATATATTATATCAGAAGACAAAAGCCTCTTGTGAAGAAGCCTCCCTCCTACAAGGTAATTACTGATGGAAGACAGACCTACAGCTTCCGTAACAAAAGGAAGAGAGAAAAAGAGAATGAGTCTGAACCTTTGACATCAAAACCAAAATCAAGAGAAGAGGGGGCTAAAGCGAGGGAAGGCACAAGTCTGAGTAAAGCAGAGTTAAAACCCATGAGATGCTTCAGACACCCACAGAACAGCATGGGCAGCTCAGAGACTGGTTGAGATCTGGTGATGCCTCATTTAGAAACCTCTGTTTTGCCTCTTACTGGGGATGAGTTGTTAGAGTAATTGGCTCTTTAGCAAGCTTGAGATAAAATATGACATACTCCCTCCCAGCATGTTTGAGTTGAAAACAGCTGTCAAGGGAGTCAGCACTGATGTCAGTGGCTTGAAGAGCATGCAAAGATCCCCTTCCTGCCTTCAAGCTCTTTCTTAACATGCTCTCTCGCTGCTCTCGTGTTGCATTAAAGAATCATCATAGTTCTACACTCCAGCCCCAAATTCTCCTTAGTTCTGTCCTAAAACCACTTCCCCTCCATGGTCTTAGCCTTCCCTTTTTCAAATCTTCTCATTCCTCTGCTCTCCACAAACATGTGGGATGCTTATGGACCACATGTTCCATTTCCCTCAAGGCTGTAGGGAGCATGGGAACCTGCTGTTGCTGTGGATTACCCTGCTAACACACTTGGCAGTGCTTTACATAATGAATTAAAGAAGTGTTTGGTCCAGCTGATACCAAGTTTAGATTCTTACATGATGTTAAATGTCATGTTTCTGAATTTTGAATGTATTTAATAATATACAACCCAATAATGCTCCATGTACCCACTTAAAGATTGGAAGGAATATTTAGGTAACAAAGTTAGTAAATACATGCTGAAATAAAGGCCACATACCCAGTCTCTTTTTGCACATTTTATAGATCCACTTTCAAACACATAGTGCCATACTCAGCCTGCTTTTCACATGTTCATTCAATGCACAGGACAAAACTGGTTTACAGCTGCTGCTGCCTCAGCTGTAACTGGAGGTGCAGGAAGCCGTACCCTGAGCACACACAATACTCCAAGGGTTCTGAAAAACCATGGCCTGTGATTAGCAGCTATTGAATCTCTCTCTGCCACCAGGAATGAAAATAATAGCTTAACTTGGCTTTAGCAAGAAAATGCTTTCTTTAAAGCTGGCATAACATTTAACTCCTAGATAATGAGTGATGCTGTGCTTAGAGGATGGTTTGTGTGAGATTGATAAGTAAATGAGCCTCACATCAACTATGCTGAGCTGTCCAGTGTTAAATGACCATTGTCCATAGCCCCAGGAGATGTAGGGGTCTACGATCACACTTGCAGTGTTCAAGGCCAGGTTGGACAGGGCTTGGAGCAACCTGGTCTAGTGGAAGGCGATCCTGCCCATGGAAGGGGGTTGGAACTGAATAAGCTTTAAGGTCCCTTCCAAACCTAACCATCCTATGATTCTATGATCAAGGTGTATCTGAATAGATTACTTTATCTTCTTTATCTCCTAATTTAGGAGTACTCAGCTTTGGCTTCTTTCAATACTTGTGAAAGGGGCTGTTTCAGAGGTTTTAACAAATATTTCAAGGAACTTTTCTGAAGTACTGTGCCTGAGGTCACAGATCTCATTTATCAGAGCTGATGATCAGTAGCTGCTTCATTGTTGGAGTGTCCCAGGAGCTGAGATACAATTAGTAGAAGAGGAGCAGGTAAGATCTGTGTTTAGTGCTAAGAAACTGCTGTAGAGGGCTATGTGGGCTACATCAGGCTTATTGAAAAGAAGGCTTTTCCCTGCAAAAGAAAGGAGAAAGAGAAGTAGAGGTGTAATGTGTTCAGCTTCTCCAGCTCCTGCCAGGAAGGAAAAACAAATGTTAAGTCTAACTTTCATTTCAGCTTACCACAGAGAGGAAAAAAATTGGGCATTATAAGTGGTTATCTAAGATTATAATAAATTCATTCTAAGGGGCATTTTAAGATTACTTAATTATGGTTGAAACTGGATTAAGAAACTTTATTCACCTGTTACACTGACTCTTTCCTTTTGACCACATGAGATAAGCAATTTCAGCTTTGGCCAGGCTTTGGATAGCCTAAAATTCCCAGAGCAGCAAGAACAAGACATGCAGTCACAAGGGATCACTAAACATCAGTTTAGTGAGCAGAGAAACACTTTTAGTCTGAATGGAGATTAATCTGAGCAAGAAAGCTTTACGAAAACACAGCAAGATTGAAACCAAGCTCTGATACATAGGGTCGAATATCAGCTGAGAGAGGGTTAAGTGTATGGAACACAAGGTTACAACAGGGTGAAGGTAGATAAAGGTATCTGATAAGCTAAAGCAGCAGCCCTTCTGTGCATATATATATCTCAGAGATCTGAATCTTCATTGCTTTACAATTTGTTTTCACCTGTGATAAGGCAGGTGGAACATACTGAGTTGGCAATAATTTACAGCCCCTTTGAAAGGGCATAAGAGATGAGTGCAAACGGTCAGGAACCAGGGTGTGGTGAGAGATGCATTGACCAGCATATAGCACTAGAAATAGCTCTTTATTCTTTGTATTTAATAACTTCCCAGAGGGACACACCACACTCATTTCTAGTCCTGGGAAAACACATCTCAAAGTTATGATACTATTATGTATCAAAAAGCTATTTTGCATCATTTATTATTTATTCACTGAGACCTTGAGAGCACTTGAGTTTCATCCATGCATGCAGAAAAAGACACAACTCGGCCCCAAGAAATTTATTAGCTAAGAAGACATTTGCTATAACTAAACTTGCGTCAGATTTACTTAACAGACTTCTAAATTGATTTAAATGGTGCAAAGCCTTCTGCAGACAATGTAAACTTACCTTACATGTTACTTACAGAAATTTAATATCCATAATGACTGCCTGGAATCAAATAAACTGAAGTGAGACTCTCAAGTTTAAGATGTTCATTATGTGGGTTGTATATCTGGGGTGTATAAGTGAATTGCAAACAAAACTTTGCAAAAGCATCATCTCTCTAGAAAATCAGTTTTGAAAGAAGTGATCTTTTATGTCTAGAAAACCCCTTGTAAAATGTTAAACAGCTTTTATACCATCACTTTGCTGCCTGACTTTCTACTTAGCTGCAGCTGCCTGGGGTTTTATAAGGTGTTAATAAATCTACCCACACTATTTTTAAATAGTTTGTCAGAGGAATGCTTCCTTATTCATGCCACGATGACCAAATCTGTCTGGGAAGTACCTGGCTGCCCCTTGATAAAGATAACTGATTGTGTTGATTGTGTTGTAACCAAAAATAGCTTCTGCCTGTATTAAGGACACACACTGAATGGAAAATCTGGCAGTGAGGAGGTGCTTAGCACTTGTGCTTTGTGCTAATGAGAGCCAAGACAAAAGTAGCGAGCAACCTGACAGTCCCTTCCTCCTCTTCCTCACATACAAATTTAGGTACAGCTGAATTTCTGTGGGCAACAGGGATGTGCTAGACAGCTTCCACAAAGTCCCTTCAGGCCGTGATTTCTTTTGCTTTACACAGAAAAGCTGAACTTTCTCAAGAGAACAGAAAGGAGGGCAGAGAGGGGAAGAGAAATAGGATGAAGAAGTAGCCAAAAAAGCAGAGCACCAAGCATATGGCACAAGCAAGATGGGGGTATAACACCGTAAGATGACAACCTCTGCAGCAATGGGGACAAACTCTAGCCAAGATGGCTGGAAATTATGTTTTTCCTCCTGAAAAGAGTAAATGAGATCTACAGTACTTTCTCAAAAGTCACTGCTGCTCACTGTGCTGGCCCAGAGAAGCCCATCATGGGTAGCTGAGCTTTCCCTTGCAGCATCAATGTTCTTCTTTTGAATATAATTTTTTGTTGAGGAATTGGAGTCAAAGGCCTTTACACCACATCAAGTTCAAAGTGGCAGTGGGTGGGTGAAAAATACGTTAGTACACAGACCTGGGAACCAGCACATCTATGTTTAGTTAAGCCTTAGTCTGCCTCTTCAGATAGAGATTTGCAGTCCTAGGTCAGAGACTGTGAAAACAGTCGAATATACTCCTTTTTCCATTAGACAACTGAATGCTTAGGTGCAAATTACACCATGAGAAAACTGCCATTATCAAATGGAGTATTAGCAAGTTACAACTTAAAATGTTAAACGTATAATTGGAAACACAAGGTTCAGAAAGTTCATTTCTCCCAGTAACTTTGTCAATGCCTCTTTCCATCTGTGACACCAGGCAGCTCCCCACCACCCAGGCCAGGGCTGCCTGTTCAGAGCCACAGTCACTGGGCTGCAGAGTCATAGAATCATAGAATAGTTAGAGTTGGAAAGGACCTGAAGATCGTCTAGTTCCAACCTCCCTGCCATAAGCAGGGACAGAACACTCATGCTTCCTGCTTTTCTCAGAGACATGTAAACCTTCCACTCCTAGTGATGGATTCAAAATGCAATTTGTGCCCAGTCTTGCTGCAAATGCCCTCAGGTCATGCTTGGCAGCATGCTCCCCTGAGGAATGAAGACAACAGGTTCAAATACACCAGCATGCATGACAGGCTTTGAGCCACAGACATTGATCTCACATGAGTTCAAGTGGAGAGAGGCACTGACTGATAAAATAATTCAATAGCCAGCCACAGTCAGGACTGTGTGAACCATGAAGTGACACAATCTTGCATGTATTCATGTCATATTTTATGTACTTATATCAAAAAGCCTTCACAGTCCTGCTTACAGCAATAGAAATAGATATCACTGTCACTCCCAGGTTTACTGAGGGGCCTAATGAAGGCTCTAGCGTATTTGTGGATTGAACCCCGTTGGGTTTTACTGGGATAAAAGTCACCTCATACATCTGTGCATTTATTGCTTCCTTTGTATTTCTACCAGCACAGACTTCAGAAATGGCACCCTTGGCATCAATGGCTTCCTGCAGAACAAGGAACACTGCAGCCAAAGTGAGTATCCAGCAGACATGCAGCAATGGCTAAATTAATGAGCAACTCCTTTGTGTTCATACTGTCTGCCTCTTTGTGTTCCCGTACTCAGGACCTGATCTTGCTCCCATTAAGAAAGATGAAAACACACCAAGTGCTTCTGGTGGAAGCAAATGCCTGCCTCTATACACTCCAGTCTCCTGGGGTGTATATATTGTAGACTGTATTCAAGCTATGTGCCTGTATACATTTCATATGCATTTCCAGTTTTTATAAACCTCTGGAGTTTGCAGCTTTGTCAGCAGTGACAATGACAAGTTTTATTCCAACTGGTGTGCTCCAAGGAAAATTTTCATTTTAAAGAAATGTCACTTCCCAATGAAAAAACTGTTCTACTGAATTCTTCTTCACTGGTTCTGTCTTCTTAACTAATCTAAAAGCTCATCTTTTCTTCGGTTGCCCTGCACACTCAGGAAACACTGAATCAAAACGTCTGATACTGTAGTGATTATACTCTTCTTAGGTCCATCATCTGGAAGCATTAAAACACACTATTGATGGGCCCTGTTTCAGCTAAAGAGGGACAACAAGCTGTTCCTGGACATTTGTTCTTGTGCAGCCTGCACAGACAGTAATAGTAGAAGCTCCCAGTTCCTATTCTGGAACAGAAGCTAACAATGTTTGAAAGGTCTTCTACCCATAGCACTTCAGCTTTGTCAATGTCCTCACTTTAAAAAGCAAACACCTATAATAGCCTTTGAAGTTTAATGGAAAATCCAAATGACTTCTAGATTTGAACATACTCTTGATTTGGCTTCTACTCACTCTATGCACCCCTCCATGCATTTCCCAGTCTTTGGATTCTAACATATAGCATATGTTCCCAATTTAGACTTTCTTATTTTGTGTTGGTCTTGTGCTTGTGGCAAAGAGAGTAAAACAGTCACTTTAAGGGAAAATATCTGTTTGCAAACTTAGCTTTTGTTCATATTTGTATGTCAGAGCAGTCAAAACTTTCATGTTCTTTTCTTTGATAGACAAATCTGCAGGAATGCCCTGGGTTTAGCAGTAGCAGTCATTTTTATTTCTTCATAATAACTGGCGCAGCACTATGTTTTTGAGTTTCAGCCTGGGAACAAAACTGATAACAGGAATGTTTTTAGTTACTGCTCAAATGTTCAGTCTGAGCAAGGACTTTGTGAGCCTCATCCTCTGCCAGGGAGGAGGGGAGGCTGGGGGAAAGCAAGGACAGGACACCTGACCCAAACTGACCAAAGAGGTATTCCATACCACAGCACGTCATGCCCAGGATGTAACTGAGAGTTACCCAAAAGGTCTAGTGCTCTGGAGGGGCTGGAGGAGGTATTGGGTCGGTGCTCAGTGGGGGTGGGGTGTCATGAGTTATCTGTCAGTGGTTGGTGAGATGCTGTATTCTTTTCCCTTGTTATTTCCTTTATCATTATTAGTATTGGTGGTAGCAGCAGTGATTTGTGTTATACCTTAGTGACTAAACTGTTCTTATCTCAACCTGTGGGAGTTGCATTCTTTTGATTCTCCTCCTCATCCCTCCGGGAGTAGGGGGAGGGCAAGAAAGGGGGGGTTGAGTGAGTGAACGAGCTGTGTGGCTGGATTTAAACCATGACAAGGAAGAATATCTTCTATGGACATCTAAGTTATAAAACAGTGGTCATGTATTAATGGAATTTGTTTAATAAAAAATGTGCAGAAGAGCATATTTCCAACTGTGTTTCTAGTCTTAAACTACCTGTGTGCTTCTAGTGTATAGAACCAATCAACTTCTGCGATGATGCTGTAATCTTAAAAATGCAAGAGAAAACATTCCTCAAATAAATTGCTTTGTCCATAATTGAAAAGTTCCTGGAAAATGATATGTAGGTAAAATTTCTATTTCTGTCACTGGTTTGTAAAATGTGAGGCTGTATCTGTAAGTCCCACAGTGAACAAGGCTTCCTGGACACCTTCAGAGGGGGAGGATCAGGAATGTAGGAAGAGAGCAATGTGTACTAAGTAAGCACTTGTTAATGTCACCTAGTAGAAAGGGGGTCTGGAGACACAAAGGCTAAAAGTAAAGTAGATGCTAGAGGACCACAATTCTGGAAAAAAGATTCACCACCACTGTCAGCAAGTATAAAATCAAACAGGAAGAATTCAGGGCAGCTTTGCAGTTCTTTTTCCTAGTGGCTACAAGCATATATCATTGAAGTAACCATTGATGATTGCAAGGTTTTGCAATATCCTATAATGGAAGCTGATACAGACCACACCTGGGAATATTTTTAGCAGGGAATAATATCCCAGGAGTTGCAGGTGCTGTATGACTTCCTAGAATTTGGCCAAAAAATACAACACTCTTTTGCATCAGTTTCAGAGGAGGTTTGTGCTGGTAGAAATACAAAGGAAACATCAAACGCACAGAGATGAGGCGCCTTTTATCCCAGAATTGGAAAACACTCTGGAAATGCCATGGATTTAGCCCCTGCAGAAACCCAATGGGACTAAAATCAGAGCACTTTATAGAAGATGCAGGCCGGGAGGCCTATGAACAAGTATCACTTCAACCCTCCGCACGCCCTCATGTCTTTACCAATATTTCTTGATGCCAAGCCAAGAGTGGGTGGTGGCGGTGAGCGGCAGGGAGGGGAGGGGGTCTTTTCAGGGGAGTGAAGGGGACAGCAAGCTCTTGATTCAGTTAACGATCTCAGGAAGTGGTTTGTCAGTTTAGAGGTAGTCCCTGCTCAAAGCCAGTGCCCTTCTCAGAAATTAACTTGCAGTTCTCTAAAGATAGATTGCGCAAAAACACCAGGGGGCCCTCGGGAACATGCAGCCACAATTCCCCAAGGCAAGGAGCTCCAGAATAGGGGTGAAATGCCCCCGTTGGTGCAGCTGCTCTGTGGACTGAACCAACGCTCAGCGGAGCCGGTCTCTTATGCAAGTTATCAGGTTTCATATCCGCAGTGACCAAATTTTGTCAAAAATATGACAGCTGCTCCTGTCATTTTCTTTCCACGTAATTGCAACCGTAACTTCAAACTGCACAGGCACTGTCTGCCTTTCAGCAATGGTAAAGGAAGGTCTGCAGAAAGCCAAGGACTTACCAGAAGTTGCCAGCTTTGGCACTGAAGGATCAGGTCAGCTTGTCACATCTGATAGATTGCATAAAAGAGTTTGCAAACTACAGCAAGCAATTGATGTGCTAGGTGATAGTCAGAGCAAAGCAGGATTTTGTTGGGTATAATTGCAATAAACCAGGAAATTGTTTGATGGCACTTCAAGGTTTAACTCCCAAGTTGCCTTGAGCAATAGTGAGGATTTGATCAATGTAACTATAGAGTATCAGGATGTCTCATCCATGTTCCCAGGAACTGTACAATAAATCCTTTCATCAGAGCCTCTAACATGCCCTGTGAGAGCATTTTATTCGCCCTTAAGGAATCACTTCATCTAATCCATCTGAATGACAACATTTCACACTGGTGTAAATAGATTATCTCCATTGATGTCAACAGACTGACTCAGAGCTCAGCATCCTTGCAACCGGAGAACAGAATCTTTGAATTATTTTAGGCCAATGGTTCCCCAGTTAATTTATATTCCTTTTGTTAACCAGAACTGCAGAAACTGGCACAAAGGTGAAATGAGTGCCCCGTATAACCCAGTCTGCCACCCTTGGCAGAAGTAGCTGCTTCATACCTTAAAGTCCAACTTGCTCCGTAATTGCTAGTCAGATGAGGCCACACATCATGCATCACAATAGTGTTTTGTGGAGCATTGTGGTTCTGTTTCCATCCCTATTACCACTTCAGCAAGTATATATCCATCCTAAGGCCCAACAGCAAGAGGTTGGCTACCCCTTCCTCAGTGGTGGTGGCTGTATCTCAAGAAAGAAATGTGTCCGTCTACCATGATCCAGTCACTGTGCCTACAGAGTGACTTCAGCAGTGACAACTTGTTTGTTGCTTTCTCCCACAAACTTTTTACCCTATTTACCCTATTACCCAAACACTTCAGGCAAAACCAAGGCATCTTTGTGCTTTTTTCCGTTTTGGAATCCTTTTGTTTGGTTGTTTGGTTTTTAGGTCTTTGGGATTTGGTTTTTGGTTGCTTTCTGGTTTTTTTTAATTGGTTGATTGTGATGGGCTTATTTTAAAGTGCCTTAGACAGAAAGGCCACAAAGAGTGGCACTTGCCCTTCCTCATACAACTCAAGACAGAGCTTGTTTGTGAGCAGTGGCTGGGCCTAATCTCCTATGCCAGCAGCTATGCAAGCTCTTCCCTTCTCCTCACACCTGCTAAGCCTGGTAAAGCCACAGAGGAAGAAACCTACCTGATCCATAGTGCAACAAAATGGAAGATGTGCAAAAAAAGGTGTAAAAAAGTATATAACAGAAATCAATTCACTTCGAAGTGGTTATTCCAGAGCAAATGATAATCTTAAATCAGGGTTCAACCAGTTTCTTAAAATAACTTTTCTCCATGGGAAGCAGATATAATGCCCTCTCCTGGCCTGTGGCACCTCTACAGCTCATAAGCAAACCTCACTTCACATTTTTCTTCCTGAAACATTTACCTTTAGCTTGAAGTGTCCTCCTCATTTGAAAGTCCTCTCCTCTGCCTCTTTCTTTGTTTCCTTGTCAACCAGTTCAGCAATAGCAGTCAATTTTCCTCCTTCTTAGTAGCTGGTGCAGATGTGTTTTGATTTTTGGCTTGGGAACAGAGCTGATAATACTGATGTTTATTCTGACCAAGGACTTTGTGAGTCTCATGCTCTGCCAGGGAAGAGGGGAGGCCGGGAGGAAGCAGAGACAGAACACCTGACCCAAACTGACCAAAGAGATATTCCATACCACAGCACGTCATGCCCAGGATGTAACTGAGAGTTACTCAGAAAGGCCAGTGCTCTGGGGGGTTGGAGAAGGTGCTCGGTTGGGCAGGGTGGGGGTAAGTTATCTGTCAATGGGTGGTGAGGTGTTGTATTCTCTCCCCTTGTTATTTCCTTTATCATAATTAGTATTGGTGGTAGCAGCAGTGATTTGTGTTATACCTTAGTTCCTAAACTGTTCTTATCTCAACATGTGGGAGTTGCATTCTTTTGATTCTTCTCCCCATCCCTCCAGGAGCAGGGGAAGGACAAGAAAGGGGGGTTGAGTGAGTGAACAAGATGTGTGGCTGGGTTTAAACCACGACAAGAAGACACCTCTGTTAATGAAAAAAGCTTGAAGAGATGGCTTAACGTCTCAGTAGCTTCCCAACACAAGGTGCTTCCCATATCCTGACTTGTCTGCCCAGCTGTATCTCCCAGCACAGCAGCTTGTTCCAGCCATGGGAAAGAAGGTGATTTGAAATGGTGCTGGTATACCCAGAACTACAAAAACTCAGGTACTTTCTTTGTCACAGCAACACATCACATTGCCACTGTGACCCCTTCCCTGAATATTGCTCAGACTACACATGTGAGCAAATGCTCCACAAACTCATCCAACACAGTGCACAATGAAGCTTGCAGATGTGGCCTTGAATCATTGGCTTTGCTACTGAACCCTCCCCATGTACCTCCTGCATAATGGAAAACATCAGCTTTCAGGAGAACTCATAGGATGGTCATGTATAGAGCCACAGGGGAAGAGAGTCTGCTCTGCTCCCCAGTGAATGACTCAGACACCCGAATGAGTGGGCTCTGTCTTTCCAGCTTCCACTTTCCCAGTCATGGCCTGTTCTTGTGCTCCTCACTTACATTAAATTCCCACACTGGGCCCTTCTTGTGTAAATTAGACTGAGATTTTCTCCTCTTTCTTTTCCCTCCCTCCCCTCCGCCCCCCGCATCCTCTGTACAACAGAGCTGGCCACACAGCAACAGAGGAAATGAACAACATCTGGTGAGACTGATTCTTCGTTCTTGTAAGCAGTGTAAGCTAACAGCTGTGTCAGGCATTTCATCCAGCTCTGGAATAGTAAAGAAATCAATCATGCATTCCCCTTTACCACACCTCCTCATTCTGGCATCTGCACCAGTCCTGTGAGATAATTGCCTGGTTCACTTCCCTGAAAATACACCAGGATCCCACCCTTTGGACACAGGACACCCCTTGATGCAAACACAACGATTCTTTTAAAATACAGGAAAGTTAAAAAAAAAAAAATAATAAAAGAATTTAATAAAACTATACATGAGCTTTTGTGTGGGTTGAAAAAATGGGGAGGGAAGGGTGTTTACTCATTGAGGTGTCTAATCACTGTTGTATCGAACGGCTCTTGGTAGTACCTAGACACTTAGAAAAGATACTTTTAGGCATAGACCTATCTTGTTGGATTGAAATCTTACTGCTGACTGCTCTGGAAACCAGAGCGTAGGGACAGATGAGATCCAAGGCAGTAGCAGCCACAGAAGAGCAATAGATGTAGCAAGAGAAGGGTAATTTTCTTTTATCTTATGGATCCATCAGCCAGCTTTGGAGCTAAGGAATAATCTCTCCTTTTGAGTGTTCCTGCTGACAGTGCCATGGAACTGCCAACTACCTTCAATTCCCTGGGCAGTTTCTGTGATGCAGAAATCTGACCACTAAGTACTCATTGAAGATCCACCAACAGTAATAATTACTGTCCCACAACCTCAGCTCTGACCACAGAAAGCACAGCACGGGTCAGGAATGAAGATTCAAAGGTAGTTTTTAAGAGTCTGGGACAGCTGAGCATTGGGCAACTTGCCCTGTCTGTCTCCCAGCTGCTTATGCTAATGATCTCATAGATAAACCAGCTTCAAAGAGCCACAAGCAGGGAGCGCCTTCATCTGCCCCTTGGGGTGCTGGGTTTGACCCAATCTCAGTGGGATTCTGGCAAAATGGATGGCCACAGCAGTCTAGAAAAAGAAGTATGTTTATCATCAGTCTGGACAGGTATCTGGTCTATAATCATAGACAAAACTTGGGCACAGTCAATCTGCTAGACTGACCATGCAGGCTGCATGCTGGACTCCTCTGCAGAGATTTAAGCAGCCTGAGTTCTTGTTATCCAGCTGCTTTCCCAGGGGCACTTCAGAGTAATGTTGCCAAACTCCAGTTCTCCATAGATGTTTCCTGAGGGACCTATAGGATTAGTTATGCCCATGAGCAACTGAAAAACAAAGGATGATGCTAAGAGGGACAGCAATGTATGATACTGCATTTGGCACACCGTCCTGCAGTTTTGCTAACACTAGAAATGGGTAACTCAAGAAAACACAAAAATAAAAGGAATTCTCTCTTGTCACAGGTGTCTCATGGCCACAATGAATTTTCCAGTGTCTCTGCACTGACCTTCATCCTGAAAATCTGCACAGTCCTGAGCACAAAATCCCTAGGAAGTAAATGCAGGGCATATTGCATCTTCCTCTCTGCCAGCTCTGTGCACATAAAATCAAGTTGTCTTCTCAAATCAGTGAGATTCACCATTGTAGAGTGGAGAATTTGGAAACAACCTAAGAGAAAGTGGGAAACAGCCAATAAAAGACATATGTAATCAAGGGAAGCAAGCTCTAGTGCTAGGGGTTTGCTCAGGGTTGAAGGTTTTCCAATAAGCAATGTAACAGAACAGATTTATGATTTCGCCATAAAGTTGCATGATATCATTTAATGAATTAAACATTCGCATACAGGTTCAGAGAAAATATTACTGACTGGGAGAGCATAAAAGCATTGGGACATTCTTCACATTTATTACTCACGAAAAGCTAAAGAAAGCGAGCAATCACAATAGCAATGAAACATACTTTTCCACTCACATAGCATCTGATCAAATATTCACAGATGGAATTTATATGGGGGTTTATGGTAGTTTTTTTAAGATGCAGTTGTAAGTTAGGTTCTGCTAAAATCCAAATATACACATATATCTTAGGTATTTATAGGAGTCTGATTACCATAATAATTGAGCATTTCACCTCTTTTAGTGTATTTATCCTCACACCATCCTCGAAAGATGTGGCACCATTCCCAGTGATGAGATAGGAATGAAGGCACTAGAGAGGCTATGCACAATAAAGCACCTTAGCTGCCTTCAGTCTGGATATCACAATGCTTAGAAATTAGTCATTTGGCTACATCAGAGTGTTTAAAAGAGCAGAGCTAGACAGCTTCCTAACCAGTTAATAAGAAAGGCTACATGCTTCCCTTGACAAAGCAAGGATAATTATCTAATGTAAATTTAGATTCCTCTGGGCAGTCATATTTTGGAATACTCTGCCAAAATGGGAGAGTCCTGCCATCCAGCAGAAATCCAGCAAAACACAGCTGACAAACACAGAGGTCTAAGAACCAGATTATTCTTTTTTTTTTTTGTTTTATTTTTTTCTCTTTTTTTTACCACTTGACACAGTCTTTTCAGATGACAAATAGCATTCAGGTCCTAAATTCTGCCTAAGTAGCCTCTATGAATTTTGCCTAAGACACTCACTGCAGGTGGGTGAGGAAGGCTGTGATAAACTTGCTGTCTCCCAGGAGCAGCAACAGCCCATCAAGTAGAAGGGAATATACTCTGCTATTACAATTATGCTCCATTGCCTTCAATCGCACACCATCACACTAGTGCC
The DNA here is from genome assembly GCA_002631895.1 of Agapornis roseicollis. Classification (NCBI taxonomy): domain Eukaryota; kingdom Metazoa; phylum Chordata; class Aves; order Psittaciformes; family Psittacidae; genus Agapornis; species Agapornis roseicollis. The sequence continues at coordinate 74,072 of NDXB01013346.1, read as the reverse complement.
TTCATCCCACCAGCACTCAGTTGTGCAGAACTGGCTCACCTGAGGGACTGAGCTCCCTTCAGCCTTATACGTAAGTATTTTCCACCCTGATGCTCAACCTGAACAGGTCTCTGACAACATACATCTATAGAAGCAGCAAGATTGATATTTCTGAGGTTACTAAATCAAAGCAAATAAGTCTCCTTTCACAACCTCCAAACTCTTGCTCTTTGTTTGGACTCATGTCCCTGACATGAAAGCGTGTGTGATATAACAGTAAAGCAGGGAAATCTTGCATAATGTGAACTGGTTTTTAGAAGTATAATTAAGCAAATAAATGAGGCTGCATATATGCCTGAGACTCAGGAAGGATCATTGAGTTGGGTCCACACAAAGATGGGTTTCAATTCAGATTCAATGCGCTGGCACGTTGCCCAAGGCCTTGTGCCTATGAATTTTGGTCAGAACAACAGAAACTCACAATCTTACAGGGAAATACAGCCTAAATCATCCAAAAGCAGTAACTGATTCACAGCAATATGGAAACAGGCCAGAACTACATTTGTTTCTGATGTGGTGGGAAATCATTCAAGCCTTAGCATCAGTGTTGTGGTCAGCTTGGAAACTGGGGTAAATTTGACACCACTACTGTGCTGAAAACATTCAAAAGATTTTTCCCACTCTTCTTCCATCCCTACCTCTAAAAATTAGCTCATAACTACTCAGTCTCCAACATTTAAAAAGCATATACATGTAACCTAAATCCACTCTGACAGCCAGAGATTTAAGTATATCTCTATAAACAAATAAGCTCCATCCAGTTCCCAGTTATCAAACGGAAAGTAAGTTATATAGCAAAATCCTCAAAATACACAGGCACCTGGCTTGAGTACTGTATTCATTCCTTCCTAAACACACAAAGGAGTCTTGTTGAGTCACTGGTGGGACTGTAATACAGAGGGACACATATCAACATACCAGGAGGAAACACAGCATCAGATTCATAAGGGGCTATGTGCCATTGGCTGGTACTGAACTCAACAAGAGGTGGCATTGACCATATGATACTCATCCCTGCACATTGTGACTTCTGCATGACACTGCTTCAGAGATTGCCTGGCCCTCTCCAGCATCATCAGCCTAGCAAAATCCTGGAGCTAGGGCTGTTTATTCAACAGCAATTGGCAGGTTAAACATGGACAGTTAGAGGAGGTACTTCCCTTGACTGCCTATCCACTAGAGGCAGCTGAGCTGCAGTAGATACAGTCAAAATGTATGTGATGCAGTTCCCAAACCATTATCTGCAATCTGAGTGATTACAGAGCAGATGAAAACGGCTGTAGTCCAAAAGTGACTTCACATGCAATTCAGCTTTCCTGCAAAGAAAAGGAGCAACCTCTGGGAGAAGGAAGGAAGGAAATATTGGGGAAGGCAATTATTTCTGCCATCTAGGTTTCATCTTCCTTTCTGTGAACCAACATCCTTAGGAAAAGATCCATTTGGGACTTTGAAACATCCTACTAAAAACATCTTCTGTGCTATTTTTTCAGCAGCATGTCTCAGTGCGTTATTGGTCATCTTATTTGTTACTTTAATTTGAAAAAATATTTCATGTGAAATGAGCAAAGAAGGAAAACCTCAGGCTCTTTTTTCTCAGTTCATTGTTTCTAGGCCAAAGTTGCAATATGTAAAAATCACTTCAGCTGTTTTTTGTCATTACTAGAAATAAAATAATGACTGAATGACTTACTATCACATGGCATTCAGATTACAAAAGCAGCGCTACAGAAAAACCAATGTGGCACATATTAAATGGATTAAAATTGAACTAGATTTCTAATAGTGGCTGTATGATGTGGTTACTTGAAATAGCTGAAGATTAGACTCAGTGAACCAGGAGGTCCCTTCCAGACTTATACTCCTAAAAAGCAATTGTTAATAGAGAATCATCTTCAAAGGGGGAATATTTTCTGTGGGTCTTATAGAGATCTCCTTTTGTCCAACATTACTCAACATCCTTAGCCAGGATGGTGAAGTTTTTGGAGGACACAAGTATTTGAGAACACAAGCATTTGGAGAACAGTGAACAATAATGGGAACGGGTCAATTGTGCTCACATCTTGGTAAACTGTGTTATTTTGAATGTCATTCTCCAATGAAACCAACTATTCCTACATCTGAGACAAAGTCACTCTTAGAGCATATCCAGAAGTATGTACTTCCAAAACCCTATTATCCTACTATCCAGTATTACCTAATATCCAGTAAAAAAGGAGATAAGATGTTTGGTTGTACAAACAGCATGCTGTGCAAAGTGAAATGTTATTGTTACCTCTGCCTAGAGTGCTGGTGAGTCTATTACTCAAATAACATGGGCACTCCAAGGAGGTACGTGAAGCACTGGAAAGGGATCAGGACAAGACTACAGCAATGATTCTATGTCTGGAAAATATGTCTTAAAACAAAAGCTCAGCCTCTTTAACTTCTCTAACAAAAATCTGAGAGGCAATGAAATCAGAGACTGTATTTGGGGAATGGAAAATATTCCTGACAATAAAAAGTTGCTCAGTTTAGCAGACAAAAGGCCTGCACTGTCTGACCAGATAGAATTTGAAATTAAGATTCAGGTGAGATAAGGCATAGATTTTTAATAATGAGTTCAGATATCAACTGAAACAACTTACCAAGGAACATGGTAGATCTGTAAATCTCATGATGTCTGAAAGGCCAGGTATCTTCCATAATAACATGCTGTGGTTGAAAGAAGTATTCATCTCGACACAGGGTTGACAAGAGTCCTTGCTGAGAAGAAAGCAGTGTGGGAGATCAAAGCCCCTGTATTGATTTTAAAACCTGTGACGAAATCTAATCTGCACACTTACACGTACCATCATATACAGCCTCTTGGTCATGATGTAGACTCTCTCAAGAATCTCTCCATCCAAAGTGCACATTTATTTTGACTTCAGTGAGCCACCTACTCGGCCTTTATTCTTTCTAAACTTTTCCATTCTTTGAGTTCTGTTTTCATACCTTCTTTTAATCCAATGATTCCTCCTTGCCTCCCCATAAAGTTGCCATTTCCTTCAGATGCTCAGACTGATGAAAGAGCCATACTGAAATAAAAACTAAATGAGGTGAAAATATATCCCATAAAAAAGAAAAAAAAAAAAAGCATTAAGGAGTTTACGGAGAGATTTCCTACTCCTCTGGCTCAGATAGCCATATTTTATTCCTTTTAGGAAACAGAAAACCCTTAATCCCATAAGAATGCAGCCAGAATCAAAGAGCCAGAGGAGGCATTAGGTTGCAAAAAGAGGAGGGGGGGAAAGAAAGAAGAACTTTACAGTTAGCCCTTCAACACAACGTGAATGAAAGGGCTATCACCACAGCTACTGTGTGGAGCACAGGCATGGAGCAGAGAGGGCAGGGGAGAAAAATATGATAAACTAGGAACTTACACGAAGTCCACAGTCAGATAGCACTGGGTTAACACAGTGTAATAGGCTGTTGAGTGCTTAATGAGCCAGATGCCGTTAGGAAAAATGTCTATTAAAGGAAAAGAATGGAGAGAGAAGAAAGGCATGAAATGCTTGTGTTTGGTCATGATTAATTGAAATTGAGAGAACCACTAAATTTCATGGTTTCTTATTCCCAACATAAGAAACTGATTCTTTTTCAGAGGAAAATACATTCTGTCTCCAGCCAGCTCTTGGGTGATTGCTCCACCTGATTTGCCTGCTTGTTTGCTTGGTTTTGTGTCTGTGTGTGTATGTTTATCCTTCAGTATTACAAGTTGGTCAGCGATCAAACGAGATCAGCAACAATCCAATATAACATCCCAGATTATGGAAAACAGGCATCTTGAGAAAGGTGCCTGCTATAAATGCCACATCCTGTTCTGTCTGCTTAAACAGTTACATGGTTATTTAATTTCCATTTTTGATCAGGGTATCTTATGAGTTTGAGAGTTTTGTTGTTCTATATTAATTCATATGAATTAAATAACATTCTTTCACTTACACCTCTCTGGTCTTCTCAAGCTGGTAAGAGACAGAGAGGTTAAACCTGTATCTGTAATTTACTGAAACAACACTGCACTAGATGATAGATGCAGCTTTTCCTGCTCATTTTCATATGTTTCTGGAACAAACCCTACCTGAAACTCTAGCACCTTCTGTTCCACCCAAGTCAGGCACTGTGCAACTCAACATCACCAAGAGATTGGGCTTGTGTCGTTCCAATTACTTTTCCCTAAAAAAGAGTTCTCGTTATTTTTACAATATTTCTTGTCTTCATTGTTGTCAAATTGCTTCTAAGAGATGAACACATGGAATTCATTGAGCATACAATGAAACCCACATTCAATTAGATATTGACTGTCTTGAGGGATAACAGCAATAAAATGTGGCCAAGGGGAAAAACAGTTCGTGGATTATGGTACAGTGACCCAAGAGCTGTGGGCAGAGGAGAATGTTGCATAATCAAAACAAAAATGAGGCGAGCATGGGGAAGGGCATTGTTTTCTTCACGCCCTGCCATCACATTCCACTGTTCCTGGAATCAACCCTGCCACTTGTGAGAAAGCCTCTTTGAAAATCAAACCCCTGCATTGCCAAATTGCCTTCAGCCGTATGGACCTCAGATTCACCTGAACAGAGCCTGGCTGTTTCTCTGCCATGAGTATGACATGTTTTCTCGCTCTGTTCTTCACATCCACCATACCAGTCAGAGGCCAGCAAAGCAAACTGTCATCTGCTATGTGGTTCTTTAAGAAACCACACACTTTGCCCATGATGCTGATTAATCCTGAGATCACCATACCATATCTTCTAGTACAGCTTTATGTCATCTGCTTGTGGCTGCTTATCTAGTATAAGCTATTTGTCTAGGTTCTATCTAGCCAAAGGAGGAGGATTCACCTTAGAGGAATTCATCCAGCCCAACAGAGGTGATTCAGGAAGATGACTGTCTTGCTCCTTTGATGACATATGGGGACCAAATGTGCAGATGGCCATGTTAGGCAGAATGAATTACATCCTTATTTTCTAACTTCAGAGGACAGATTTCAATGGATGTGACAGTAAGCGTATTGCAATCCACTTCAGTGACTTAACTTGGCTTCAAAACAGAGTAAACGTGAGGTAAGAACATGTAGAAAGATGCTTATACTCTGTGAGACCACCAAGAACTGTATTCGTCCCTATCTTCAATGGTTATTGGAGAGGTCTAACATTACTAGGCTCTTAAAGAAGACTCTTCCCTTGAGTAACTGAAATGAAATGGGCTAAATCTTTTCTTTCCTGTCATTCTCTGCAGTAATTTCTTTGCAACTCCTGCATCTGCCAGCTGTACACATTTTGCAGAATAAATCCTGATCCAAATCCCAGCCCATTGCTTGCTTTTGCAGAGATAGATACATTATCCACCAGATGCTGCAATAGCAAAGGCAACCATCAGGAGTGGCACTAAACCTCATATAGCTTCAAATCTATTTTCTTCTTTATTCTCTTCCTCCAACTCAAATTTGATCCTTTCTTCTCCTCTGACAAGCTTATGCTTTGTGAAATTTCCATGCCACACTCTTTCTGCTTTCTCCTTTACCAGGCATATAAGAGCTTACACTAAAGATTTCAACCCTATTGTACTGTGGCCTGGGCCACAACAGTCATAAGACATGTTCTGTATAAAATAATCCCATTTCCCAGAATTCACTCCCATTTTCAGTATTTCTTTGCAGAGAATCTTTTTGGGGAAGATATAAATAATTTTCCTTTTCTCCTTCCTGGCTTAATATCATGGTTGATAAAACTGAAGAATTTCCTTGCCTCCCTTTCATAACAAGCAGGAAGCAGCGCCAAGAGGAAAACTCTCCTCTGAAAACAGGTGAGAATACGCCATGCAGTATGTCTGCCATCACTTATGGTTTTAGTAACTCAGGAGCAGGACTACTTCATCTCAAGGATGGTTTGGGGTACTGTTTTTGCCTAGGTTTAGGATGAGAACATTGTCTAATTACAAGAAATGGTGAAGTTCAGCCCAAAAATGTCTCAGTTCAAAAGTCTGTGTGACCAGACCTGGTCTTTGGGACTTTTGCACACTTCTACCAGTCCTCCAACGTTCATCTCCAAAATAAAGGATTCATAGAATCATAGAATTACAGATTAGTTAGGGTTGGAAAAGACCCTAAGATCATCCAGTTCCAACCCCCCTGCCATAAGCAGGGACACTCACACTAAACCATGCCACCCAAGGCTTCGTCCAACCTGGCCTTGAACACTGCCAGGGATGGAGCATTCACAACTTCTTTGGGCAACCCATTCCAGTGCCTCACCACCCTCACAGGAAAGAATTTCTTCCTTATATCCAATCTAAACCTCCCCTGTTTCAGTTTGAACCCATTACCCCTTGTCCTGTCACTACAGTCTCTAATGAAGAGCCCCTCCCCAGCATCCCTATAAGCCCCATCTGGAACTGCCATCTACTGAACAAGAATTTGACCTTCTCTTCAACTTACTTTAACACAGGTTTTACAGGATGGTGATATATTTTTCACTGACACTCTGTTCTCATCCATCTCTCCACTGTGCAGCCTCCATGGATCCAAGTCATAAACCTGAAACACTTTGAGGGTATGCTGAAAGAGGTGAGCGAAATCCCCTTCCCTGCTGCAGATTCACCATTCCAGTCAGCAATGCCTTCCAATCCCTGTTCTAAGAAGCAAGCTACTGTCTCTCCATCATCACAACCCCACAAACCTGGGACATTGCCAAGGATATCTGCAGCCAAAGGAGGGGAGCAGTTTCCCACCACAAGAAACAGGGCTGCCAGTGCAGATGTTTAATGTGTACTCTTCTCTGTAGATCTGTGCTAACTAGGGATGCACAACCCAGTTTACATCAAAGAACAGATGTGAACTTTCATCCACAAATCAAATTACATACTAGTCCAAAAAGCATGGGGAAATGTGGACCAGAAGCACATACCTTGGAATTGGATGCAGCTTTGTGTTACTCCAGTGTTAACATTACTTCCTACACACATCATACTGTACAAGCCATTGAAAGAAATGTCTTAAAACTAATGCTAAAACATTACAGAACAAAAGTTTCATGGCAGATGTAATTCAACCATGTACTAGAACAGGTTTGTTACACAGTCAGAGGTAAAAGACAGCACCAGTGGCTTGCTCATATGTGCTAATTACCAGCAGCACCTTCTTCAGCTGTGCTGTGATGTGCTCTGCAATTCAGCCTCTTCTTTAAAATCAACCATAGAGGTAAGCATTGCTTACACCAACTGCAGCACATATTCCAGTATTTCAATTAAAATTCACTCATTGAGATGCATGACTGCCTCTTTTGGTCCCAGATTGTTTGTGAGTTCATGTGACACCTCTAGCTTATAAGGTAACACTTCATAAGCTACTGTGACATTCATCTGTTTGATGAGTTCAAACAACTTCTGTTCATTTATTCATAAAAATCTCAGTTTTGGGCTCCAAACAACTGGTCACAGAAATAATTACTCACAAAAAAAAACACATCAAGAAGCCAGAAACAGCCCAAACTCATTTCTGGTTTAGCAAATCAGTTGGCAACAGAACTCTTTTCTTGTCAGCTGCCCAAACCTGGTGCTCTCACCTTTTCTACACATCCAGAGTCACATGCCATGAGACAGTCAACTTTTCTGAGAATATTAGCCAGCACATTAGATTATATATAGGCATAGTTGACACCAAACTTTGCCTTCTGCTCGGAGTCTGGCCCTTGAGAACAAGGGAAAAATATCCTAAATCATCCCACCTAGACTCATTTAAGGCTTATTTATCAGAGCCTTTATGCCCATTGAAATGAATTTTCTGAAGCACATGAAAATCTACATATTAAAATCTGTTGTCTTTTCGGGTTTTAGAAATCCTTTAATTTTTCACTTGTGCAATCTCTCTTTCTTGCAGAGCACAAAGCATACATAGTTCAAATTCCAGTGCATGCTTATGATGGGGAAACAGCATTACTTATCTTTTCATCCTTTTGTTAACCTTGCATCATACATCAAGTTTTAGAGACTGATCCTATCAGTCTTTATCACACCCTGCTCACAGTCATCTCTGCCTATGGAGAGTAGGTGTAAAGCTGTGCTCAAGCATAGCAATCAACTTTCTGCCATCATACCCCATCCTCTTCCCACCAGCACTGGATGCAAAACACCATCCAAATAATTAACACGCTTGCCTCCCTTTGGGTTGACTGATAAAATGGAATCAGACAAATGAATTTTTGGTCCCTGCTGATCTTTGAGTACACTGTGTTATGACAGGGTGTGAGGTGACATGTCAGATAATGTATCGTGTCACACTCCTCCACTATTTGATGCCATTTAATGTAATGCATCCTGGCATGCCGTGCTGGGATGACACAAAATGAGAAAGAAGCCAAACTGGAAATACCAATTACCCACTCTTAACCCTGAGGCAGTAAGGGGGAAATGCGCCTGCATCTGGGTGACCCTTGCTCTGCTTATCGCCTAAGCTTCGTGATTCAGGGCGTTTGTTTCGGGTACTCCTCAATCCGAGGTCATTACCAACCATTCATATGGCCGAAGTGTCTGTAACTGTTTACTTCATCAGAAATCCAGGAGTAGAGGTAGAGACATCAACTGAAAAAAAACGTAATTTGCTGTTCTCAGAGTGTCAAGTTGAGCTGATATTTTGTGTCTAATGAGCTGCAAAGCCACAGGGTATAAGGAATAAAGAAAAGGCAGGAAAGTGCAGGAAGAAGGGAGACAGCAGTGCTAGGGAGGCTAAGCCAAGGTCAGGCTTGCATCCAAAGGACAAACAGGATTGAGGCTTGTGAGCTGTCTAGCAGAGTGGAAAGAAGCAGGACATAGGAATAAAACACCCTGTTCTGCTGCAGGTCAGCCCTGGGAGAAGGTGATTCTCCTAGCCTAGCCTGAGAAGCTCACTGTCACCTTTCTCTCCATCTGAAGTCACTACTCTGAAATACCAACCAACCTGCTCGAGTAATTGCTTCCTGAACTGGTCCACTCAGAAGACCCAAGTCAAACTGTAGCCTCCTATTTGACCCCTCAAGCACTGAACGAGGGTACAGTTTCACATGTGTTAATACTGGCAAACTAGAGAGAAAGCTAACCACCCAGCAGAGAGGCACGGTGGATCCCATGGGATTCCATGTCTCTCAGTTGCACCAGAACAACACACATGGCTAGCATAAACAAAAGTGCTCAAAATTCTCCTTGATAGTGGTATATATAGGGTAATGCAGAGTGATGGTTTCATGACAGCTGAGCTCAATACTACAGACAATGCAAAAGTCATCAAGCTTTCAGTAGTTTTCCATTTCTGAATCACCTTCCAAGTTCAGCCCTTCTTGCATTCCCACCACATATTTCTAAAAGCAACAATTTTCACACACATGTCAAGATCCCACATTCCAAATATATCATACCAAGAATGAGTTCAGGTCAAGGATACTGCTTCCACTTGGTACAAATCTAGTTTACCCTGTTTTTTCTCATAAGTCTGTACGAGGCTTTGCTCTCCAAATAATGCTCTGTAATCTCAATGACCAGTCTTTCCCATCACAGCATTCTATTTCCCCCATAACTGGTTCCAGGGAAACAGAATCTGTGCATTTCCACTGTGTCTTGAAGCATGTATTAGTGCAAACATCTATGTATGGCTGCATATGCGTTGTCATGATTTGCTCATCATTTCCCCAAAACCCATGATGGGTTGGCTGGAGACAATTGATTCTTCAGATTTTTTAATAGGAATAAAGGAAGACAGACATTTTGGTGTGATGCAAAACACTTCAGCCCTCAACATGTACTTTGTTGAAACCTCTAAAGGCAAATTTGTATTTGTACTGATCTTATTTATAATACTTCTTTGGAAATAAAAGAAAAATGAACACAGCACCAAAAAAATGCCACCACAATCAAACCAGAATTATACCTCCATGAAAAACGTCATAGGGATATAAGACATGCATTCAGAGTATCTGTCAGAGGCTGCCTTGGTCTGTTCCCATGCAGCACTCTGAAAACAAACTGTTTAAGGGTACTTTTTCATTATTTCCATGGTTGAAGAAACATTATCCTAGGCCGTAGAAAAATGGTTTGGTGATACTGTGAGAAAGATGGAGAAATGCTCCAGTGTGCTTTCTGTTAGAAGTGACAATGAGCACATCTTGTTATATCATTCAACAGCTGGCAATTATGAATATGATATAGCGGATCATAACTACACTGAACTTACATGTGGACTAACAAATTCCATGTTGTTCACAGCCAAGCAAATTTGGGAGATTCTTTATGGCAAAGCTAAGGGAAACACAGATTTACCAAAAGATTAATTTCTTTTGTTGGGCCACATACTGTAGTTATTGTGCACGTTGTGTGAACTTCTTTTTAAACATGAGTTCCCTGTTTATAAAAGAGAAAAACCCTAGCCAGTCTCCAACAGAGCGGCAAAACTGAACAAATTGCAGAATCATACCATGCACTTGGCAGAAGTGCTAAAATGATGCAATCAAATTCCAACTGGATGGGATACTGAAAAATAAATAAATAAAAATTCGGACATCTGAAACTGTTGCACCAAATCAATGCAGCAACTGCAGGATTTAAGGTAAAATCTCTGTGCCGGGTCCTGAACAAATGATCATGAGCAGGAATGCAGACATGAAACACTCTCTGTTTAGAGACACAGACTAAGTCCCATGAGTGACACAGCTCAAAGCTGCAGGATTTTTCAGACCAAGTGATGAATCGGCTGGGGGTTCTTTTTAAACACAGTGCATTTTACACTTCTCTAGTCTTTGAGACAGTCCTACACAGAAACAAAGTGCATTTAGGACTGCAATGGAGGTTAATAGAGAGATGAGCTTCCTAGAGGCAACAGATCGGGCAGCTTTGAGAGAATCAGCAAGATTCACCCAAAGCATACAGAGTTGAGCTTATCCTGCTTGTCTCCAATAAGCTACAGCTCTGCAACAAGTAATAAACCCATTCAACACTGCTCCATTTCTGACTTCTCATCCTGCAGCCATCTCTGAAAAAATGCCAGCATAATCCTAGTGATCATCAGTGCAGCATACGCTTCTGTTAAAGTATGTGTATACGTTAGAAACATGGATCTATTGACATATGCACACACAAACAATTCTCTCTAAATAGAATAAATAGGTGAAACAACCCTCACCTATTTACCAATGCATTTAATATATTTATGAGTATTTCTGCTTTGTTCTTCCTTTTGCCTCCAGACCTGTCTACGCTGTGATTCTCCTACAATTTCAATAGTCAAATTTCATGCGTTATAGGCTATATAAAATACTCTTAAGGAACGGCCACTATAAGGACAAGAACACTCATAACGATTCCACAGGAGCCTCTCAATTGTCTTTATTTATTTTATTGCAGTAAAACTACATGTTTGAGTCATTCCATTCTCAATGAGCTTGCAACTGCAGGTAAAGAAAATGCTTAAACAGCTAGGACAGTGATCAAAATCTCAGACCTGCCAATGATTCCTGTCTCAGAGTGGTTCCAAAGAACGTTTATCAATATGGTGATAGCTGCTTTGTATATATAAATATTAATCTATCTATATAAAAACAATTACTATTCTGTTGTTAGAGAAGTTTTGGTGAGATATGAAACTAAAACTCTACCAGATCAAGCACAAAAGCAAAGAAAAGTCATTTGTTGGTTTGTTAAGAAACCTGTGAGAATTAGAACATCCTGGCAACTACTGCTTATGAAGATATTTTCACTTGAAAACTCTTTCCTTTATAATTCTATGATTCTAATTCAGCACTTGATCAGTTGACATAGAAAAGACTCACCGATATCCAGCTCAAAAAACTGCACTCAACTCTGTGATTACATTGCCCACAAAGGTTAGTAGAACTTTGTTTACCAGGTAATCATGTGCATTTAATGGAAGAGAGATGCCAAATGTGCTTGCAATGTCTGTGGCCAGAATGGCTCTTAACAGAGCACACCACACATGCTAACAGTGCTGCTGGGGCTTCAGCAGAAGGGAATACAGAGTAGAGTTAGGGTAGTTAGTAGTAGAAGAGCTATAGCCTTACCAAGGGCCTTTTCCAGTCTGTAGTTCAGTGTCACTAATCTAATATCTGTTTCCAAGTTTTCTCTTGGTAGAACATTTTAGAAAGGCTTGAATTTCTTCTAAACCCATTAATTAGGGACTGTAGTGATAGGACAAGGGGTAACAGGTGAAAACTTAAACAGGGGAGGTTGGATATAAGGAAGAAGTTCTTTACAGTGAGGGTGGTGAGGTGCTGGAATGGGTTGCCCAAGGAAGTTGTGAGTGCTCCATTCCTGGCAGTGTTCAAGGCCAGGTTGGATGAAGTCTTGAGTGACATGGTTTAGTGTGAGGTGTCCCTGCTTATGGCAGGGGGCTTGGAACTGGATGATTTTAAGGTCCTTTCCAACCCTGACCATTCTATGATTCTATTCTATGATTCTATATTCCTCTTGTTTTAAATTAAATTTTAAATAGTAGCACCATGTAGAAAATGTTATGTCACCCATACATCAGACATCGTAGCTGAAAGGCTCTCAGACACTTCATCTGAAAAATATAATCCCAAAGCTTATATTTCTTTCTAACTTGGCTCCTTAAATAAGTAAGGCTTGGCATAACAATATTTTCTGTCAGACAGTCCTTCACCAATAGCTTAAACATGTCAATCCACATCAACCAAGTGTGGTAAAGGAATAGCAACCTCAGATATCCTGCATTCTTACAGGTTTATTTGATATAGGTAGCAGAGTAAGAGAACAAGACATTAATGACAGCAAGATCAATGTGCAGTAGTTTAGTTTAGGTACCAGGAATACACAGAAATGGTACCTCTCATGCCCTCCATTAGGCAAACATAAGTACCTAGATTTCTGAAGTTCTTCTGTTCATAGTGCTTCCCTCCCTCCATTTGGCATACTGAGAAAGATCAAGAGGCAAACCTCTCTTTTATATTGAGCCAAAGCAGAGCACCTCCTTTTTCAAGAGAATTTTCTAAATAGAGGAAAAACAAGATCAAGATTTTAAGAGTCTTATTCACAATGACAAGCAGCTGTTAAGTCATGACTTTATGTGACATTGCAGCTATCATTCACACCTGACTGAAGGAAATAGTGTATCTGCTGGAATAAAGCATTACTTAATATTCAATCAAGTATCAGGTGCTGACCCATAAACTATCCTATCACCACCATGAGGTTTATATGGGCATAAATTTAAAGTACTTCTAAATAAAGTCTTGAGCACTTCTGCCATCAGACTTGATAATCCCTATGTGAAGTCCTATTGCTTACAGGTGAGCTGCAGCCTACCATTGCAAGTATTTTGATTTCAAGCCTGTGAATAATCAGTCTTTAACTAATTATCACTGCAAGAACAAAGAATACGATCTAAATTATGAAACAGTAGGCAAAATATTGTTATTCATGGCAACTTGTTTGCTGACCGGTTTTGCTGTTCAATTGGTGGATTTACTTTGACTACACCACTGGGAGCCAATCTGGGAAATGGTGATGTAATGTCCCAGGAAAAAATGCAAGAAATGAGGAATCCTCCACCTTTCGAAACAGTTCACAAATTATGTCAGAAAGGATTAAACCCTTGAGTTCTGGGGACCTGTGGTCAGCCTTAGGAGGTGCCTTTCCAGCAGAGAAGTGCCATCTCTTTCAGCTCATATGTGACCTTCTCCTACACAGAGATTTTGGCAGCATTTTGAGAAGTCAGCAGGAATATCCTATTTTTTGGCTCCAACATAAAATGTGAACACATTATGCCAAGAAAAACTCAGGAAAAATAGCTGAGAGGAACCATGACCCAATGGAGCACAAATCCAAATAAATTTCCACCTGCAAAGGAAAGATCTGTGAGAGAAAAAAAATGACTGGAAGTTTCCTTATACAGTGGCTTTCCTGACACACTTAGGGGGGAAAAAACAGATAAGAGTTGAGGAAGCCTCTGGAGCACACAGGCTTCAGGTGTGAAAGGAGCTAAAACTCAACGTAAAAGAAGCCCCAACTTTGTTTTAAAACAATCCTTTCTGCATGAGCTAAGCATTAGTGTGGTGCTTTGGTCTATTTGTTAGTTGTACAACAGAAGGTCATAGAGGTCTCCAAGGACAAGGCCCTTTATGTTGAGTTCCTCACATAAGCATTGTAAGAAATACTGCCTGTCAAAAAATCTTTCTAAATAGATGTGACAAGTATGGGGAGAAAGTAAGCAGCAGAATGCAACACAATTTTCTGCATGAGGAACTTAAGAGAAATTAAAAAACATGCCCAAAGACATTGCAGAAATCACTACCAAGGCACTGATGTGATCTCAGCTCCTAGGTCATAGTCACTAGATGACTACTGATAATGTAATCACCTGCCCTAGCACATTGAGCACGTAAATCCTCCCTGACAACAAAACACACAGAAGTATGTTCCAGAGCATTTAAAAATTAATTACGTTTTAAGTTATGAATATTGTTAAAAAGAAGGGAAGGGAAGGGAAGGGAAGGGAAGGGAAGGGAAGGGAAGGGAAGGGAAGGGAAGGGAAGAGAAGGGAAGGGAAGGGAAGGGGTCAATTCTAAGAAAAAAACAAAAACAACAGTTCAGCACATTCTCAGGTACCTTCTTAACTCCTGCTCCTCAGTTCCCTGATGTCCTTTGACTATGGGCTCTTTAAGTGCTCACCAAATATTCCTGCTTGCTCCACACATTTCTGGTCCTTGCCTAAAATCTGAGGGGTCTGTCTACCTGTTTCAGACAATTAGTGCCAGTGCAGTGACTGGACTGGCTGGTCTGAGGAAAGCAAGCAGAATTATAACCTTGAAATACACTTTTCAAAAGGCAGTAAGAGATCCCAATGAGGAGAGCCAAGCACTGGAACAGGCTAATGAGGGAGGCTGTGCTCTTTTTATCTTTTGAAAACCCAAAGAGATAAAGGTCTGAGTAACAAAGAATTATGGAATCATAGAATAGGTTGGGTTGGAAGGACCTTAATGATCATACAGATCTTACAGCTGACCCTTCTTTGAACAGAAGGTTGGGCAAGAAATTTCCTGCAGCCCTTTCCAATCTGGATTTATCCCATGATCTCATGATCTTACTGTGTGATACAGATTCTCAGCTCTGTAGAAAATGAATTCTTATTTTAAATTCTGCAATATAATTCAGATTAAGTCTTGCCAGATGAAATAGAAATAAAAGTAACTTCATAGTATCATAGAACTTCTGTCTACATGAATTTGACATTAAACAAAAAAGAAGTAATTTGTGGTATTGATACCAGCAGCGGTGCTTCCAATAGCAGTCAGATAGGCTAATCACTTTTTAACATTGATCACAGGTATAAAATCCTCGGTAGGAAATTTGATAGCAATATGATAAATGAGTTGTTGAAATCTGATGTCCTGGCCCATCCTGGAGATCTTGTGCTCCCCTTGCTGTCTCCCTGCTCTATCAACTCACATCATGCACAGAGCCATTTAAAACACTGCAAAGCTCTAAGCACTGTGTGCGTAGGAATGCACGCAGGTCTCAGAAGAAAAATGTTGGATTTGCTGCACAGACTTGACAAACTGCAAAACACAGAGGCAATAGAGGCTCAGCTGCATCTTTTCAGGTATCAATTAGGGCTGGGCAAGGTAATAGGTCACAAAGCCATAGCAGGAGATAATACTGGTTTCTTACCTCACGTATACCTTTTAAGTCATTTAGGGCAGACAACCTTTGTCCTCTTTGTGTGGTTTATAAGAAGACACCTATTTGAAGGCTTTTGAATCCTGATGAGGCTCATTCATTAATATTTAACATATCCCAAGAGCACTTCACAGTTCCTTGCTTGTTACTGGAAATATACATGTTACAGTTGTTCAGATGCAGCATAATATCTGCCTCTGAAAGCTTTAAATCAGTGTGACTGCCTTCACAAAACAGTGTGCACCAGCCGTATGGCATGTTAAATCAATGAAGTATTTGCTGGGTGATGTGCTATGAGCTATGCTACAAGTTTATTGCATAGACTCTGGTTGGGTTTATTACTTACACTGTGGATTGACAATATCAATGTTGACTCAGATCTATTCACACAACTGTGATTTCAGTTTGCTGAAATGTGAAACTATGATACTTTCCATTGGCACAGTTTAGACCAACGCTGCTGTATTATCATCCTGTAGCACATTAAAAAAGAGAACATGGACTACCACACAGACAACTTTCATGTTACACCACTTCACAGAAGCCAGTAGCTCTACTGGGTACTAATATCAACCAAGGACATGGTGCACACAGCTGAGAAATGATGGCTTCAGTAATTATCAGTTATCAGCTGAAATGTGAAGATTGTCCATACGATTGTTTATCTCCAGATATGTAGAAATATAATGCAACTTTAATGTTCTTTATCAGAATTTTAGGTAAGAGACTTGGCCTCATGATCTGGTTAAGTGCATGTGCTCAGAAGGTCATGGAGAGCTACAGCAGCCTAGCTCCTATGCTTCAGTGAGTGCAATTGCCATGTCTCCATGACATGTTTGAGCCCTATCATGCACTTGACTTAAGCTGCTTGATCCCACTGCCTGAGATCCCTGTGCAACATGGTGATCTAGGTCTGCCCAACTTCCAGCGTACCTATGGAGAAATAGAAATACCAGCCATGATTTTATAAGGATAATGAAAGAACCTGTAAATGTAAAGATACATGAAGAAAAACTGGGGACACACCAAGAAACCCATGTTGTGCAACTGTTAAATGCTAGTGATAATCTACAGTCAAGGGTCTGCAAAAAGCATAACAGCAATTAGAGCCACTGCTCTTTCTGTTCCCCTGAGCATCAGAAAACACATCAGATACGCAGCAACAGTTATGCAATAGGAAGCAATAATTTCCGGCAATTTCCACATCAGCGTATTAAATAATGAACACATTGATGTGGAACTGACCAACGACCAAGCCACAGAAGGATGTAACATTGGCAAGTAGATTTATAACTCTTAAAAAGAGAAAAAGGAAAGCAGAAGAAAGAAAAAAGGTGTTAGCTCCAATACCATGCTTTTTCAACCAGAAATCACCCAGGCACTCTGCAGACATTGTGCAATGTTGTTCTACAATGCTCCAAGAAGGATGCTGAATGGGTGCATGCGTCCCTATTTCATATCTGTGTAATTTAAGGGAAGGATGAGAAGTTGTGAAGTACAGGAATGAAACTGCAGGAATTCGCATTTTTGTGCCAGTCTCACTTAGAAATACCTGGCAGGACATTGGGAAAGCTACTTCAGGACAAAATTCAAAGGTATTTTATAAAATCTGGCTACCCAGCCAGATGTTCAAATGCTGCATAGCCGGAGTTTGTTCATTTTATGGGAACTTAGTGGAAAATCATTTCAGCAACCTTTAGAGAAAAGAAATCTCTGACATCTCCTGAGCCTGGCACTGGAAATTTACCCCAGAGATAGTACTCATGCTTCATGTTGTACTTATGCCAATTTGAGGCCTTGCTAAGCTTGTGCTTAGGTGTCTCTTTGTAACCTAGAGTTGCTGATATTTTCTCATTCACTTGTCTGTTTAGGAGCTAAGCTTTTTGGAGCAAGGACAGTCAATAACTTACATGTTAGTGGTTAACAGAGTTCCCTGTCCAGAGACACTCCTGAAGGGCAAAGGAGACTAGGAATCCTGAATATTCTTCAGGAAGGACATCTTAAATGCTGTTCCTATGTGCAGATAGACGAGGCATTGGGGAAGAGCACTGTCCTGGCTGAACAGAGAGCTATGGGTTGAACTCAGGAAAAGAAGGAGAATTTATTCTCTTTGGAAGAAGGGGCAGGCAGACTTCCCTATGAGGATGGTCTGCTAGGCATATTGGACCCTCTGTTGATCTCAGGAGGGAGTCACCTACAACTCTAACCCTTCTTTACTTCCTCATGGAGGTGATCATAATATGGGACATGTGCCTTCTTGACCCTGTCAAAAACTCTGGCACGGATGGACCTTCATCCTCCTCATCCATTGACTGGCCATCCACATCCAGAGCCTCATACCTGTTGTATGGAGGCATCTGGGAGTGTGAGGTGGGCAAAGGGAGGGGTTTGCCTGCCACCCTTAGTGTGGACTTGCATCCATTCACTCATATCCCTTGAGATACTGCCCTCAGTCTTGCAGGGGGAGGATTCAGGAACCCCTGGCTCTTGGGTTTTTTTCTGCTGGCCATCTCAGTGAGGCTGGAGCCTGGAGCCACCAGTGTGGCCAGAGCCTGGCCCCATCAGTCTGTCTCCTTCTCCCTGGTACTTCTTAACCTTTCTACTTCCTTTTTCAGCTCTGCCACCAGGCTGAGCAGATCACCTGCCTGATCACAACTGAGATAGATCGCTGTCCTTAATGCCATGAGATAGGAGAAAAAGACTCTGGCACTCCCTGCTGCCCAAGACCTGTGTCACCGCATCTTTCTGCGGCAGCTCTGTCTCAGTTGCTACATCCAGCAGAGGATGTAACTTTGCACCAGGTAGTCACTATTTCCAGGCTACTTCTGGGGGGGGAGCTAGGGTTGTTTAATAGAGGAATATTAAAGAAAGCAAGTACTTTTTAATATTTGAGAGGGCAAACTCATCTCAACTGTGCTCATGGTCCAGCTCAGGTCATCACAACTTCCCCAAGGTGAAAATCAGCCTGAATCAAAGGGCTAAGGTTCATATATGTCCCCTTATCCCCCTGAGATAGGAACTGACCATAGGAAGCCACAATCTTTTTAACATTGATCTTACACAAAGTACAGTTATAGAATCATAGAATAGTTAGGGTTGGAAAGGACCTCAAGACCATCCAGTTCCAACCCCCCTACCATAAGCAGGGACACCCCACACTAAACCATGCCACACAAGGCTTCATCCAACCTGGCCTTGAACACTGCCAGGGATNTTCGGGTTGGAAAGGACCTTAAGATCATCCAGTTCCAACCCCCCTGCCATAAGCAGAGACACCTCACACTAAACCATGCCTGACAAGGCTTCATCCAACCTGGCCTTGAACACTGCCAGGGATGGAGCACTCACAACTTCCTTGGCCAACCCATTCCAGTGCCTCACCACCCTAACAATAAAGAACTTCCTCCTTATATCCAGTCTAAACCTCTCCTGTTTAAGTTTGAACCCATCACACCTTGTCCTGTCACTACAGTCCCTAACGAAGAGTCCCCCCCAGCATCCCTATAGGCCCCCTTCAGATACTGGAAGACTGCTAGGAGGTCTCCACGCAGCCTTCTCTTCTCCAGGCTGAACAGCCCCAACTTTCTCAGCCTGCCTTCATGCAGGTGATGCTCCAGTCCCCTGATCATCCTCGTGGCCTCCTCTGGACTTGTTCCAACAGCTCCATGTCCTTTTTATGTTGAGGACACCAGAACTGCACACAATGCTCCAGGTGAGGTCTCACAAGAGCAGAGTAGAGGGGCAGGATCACCTCCTTTGACCTGCTGCTCACGCTCCTTTTGATGCAGCCCAGGATACGGTTGCTTTCTGGGCTGCAAGCGCACACTGCAGTCAGCTCTTGTTCATGTTCTCATCGACCACCACCCCCAAGTCCTTCTCTGCGGCGCTGCTCTGAATCTCTTCTCTGCCCAACCTGTAGCTGTGTCTGGGATTGCTGTGACCTTGCACCTACAATCACGTTCACTGTGATTGAATAACATATGCAAGTGTCATGGTCCTTCTAGAAAATCAGTGGCAAATTTGCTCCAATGCCAGCAAGAAACCACCTATAGCCAAAGTAAAATATCATTAACCCTGTGCTGGGATTTTTTTTCAGCAGTGATGTCTACAGCCAGAGCATGATGAGCAGAAATATCAGCATATTAGTATTCATTCTGATATGACAGCATTGGGTTTGACAGGTGACAGACTAAATGCAACAAGTCTTTGATTCTGGCAGGCAGTTTCTTTCCAGCGTCCCAAAGATTATGCAGAATAGGAGACAACTATTTTCATATTCAGTCTGCAGAGTCAGGGCTCCAGGGAAAATGTTTTGCTTTACTTTAAAGTTTTTGGAACATAAATTTTACAGACATATATTCACATCTGCTCCCACGCTTCTAAAGACATTTACAGGTGATCTGACCCCTTTTCAGCCTCATTAGACTTAGCAAATAGTTGCAAGCAAACAATCAGATCCCCTCTGAAGGAGAAAGGTTTCCAGACTGTGCAAGTAAGGTGCATTCTTAATTGGCATATCCATACACTACTGAGTATTGCTTGGCTCATTGCCGCTATGTGATTTAACGCAGCAGACTCTACTTCCCCCAGTGTCTGATAGCAACGTGACAAGGGATTTTAAAATGTATGCATCTGGGAAACATAATACAGCAAAAATACTGGGGAGAAAGCAAGGGAGTGGCTGTATATTTATAGGAGGTTTTGTGTAGGCAATGCCAAATGACAGTTCTACCAAAGTTTGAAGTTAGGGAGATCATGCTGCAAAGGGGCATTTAGACGGAAGTACACAGCTAAGCAGTAACAGAACTTGTGGATGTTTAGACTCACTGAAAATCATAGAATGGTTTGGGTTGGAAGGCACCTAAGCCCCTGCTATGGGGCAGGGACACCTCCCACCGGATTAGGTTGCCCAAAGCCCCATCCAACCTGGCCTTGAACGCTGCCAGGGAAATCAAGCCTAAGTGTCTGAAACAGGGAACTGAAAATGAAGGAATACAAAACCTGAGACTTTTGACAGGCACAAGAATTTGCATAAAGAGGTGAAATCCAAGGCTCTGTAAGCATCCCAAAGTTAAACCAGTAATATGTTTCTACCTCATGTTTCACTCACATCACGGGAGCTCAGGAGCTGACAGCAAAGGCAACACTGTCAGGTCTTGATTTCTGCTGATCTCCAAACCTCAGCGACTTAAGGATCAAATGTGCCTTTAGCTTTTCCCACGTACAGCTCATGAATAGTGTCACTTACCCACAAAGCTGGTGCAACAAAACCGCATCAGTGGTCATTTAATTCCTGCCCCCAGACACACCCACAGTGGTTGGCAGAGGAGTTTGGTTTCCACAGTCAAGTCACATCAAGGCCTGCTGAAAACACAAGCAAGGCTGGTAACGTAGCTCCACACCACTGGTGCGCCCTAGGATGGAAACATGTGTGACCACTGAACAGCGAGCAAACCCCACCATTTATTACACTTCCCATTTCTTCTTTCCAGGGGAAAATTTGACCACTGCCTGGAAGGGACTGGTACAGGCTGGAAACAGAGCTATCCACCCAGGTCTAAGCCTTTGTGTCAGCTTGCTCAGAGGTCATCTATGAGATGGCAGGGTTATCTCTGCATTTATAGAGAGCAGCAGCAACCAGAAGAGGTGATCCAGGAGGATCAGCAGTCCAGTGTTGCATAAAAGAATAGAAACCCAACTAATTCAGGGTCATTCTGCCAAAGCTTTGGAATGCCCTGTAACATACATCCCCATATACATCAAAATTGCCTTCATCTCTCATCGACACAAAGAAGGTTAACAATGCAACTGTGCAGCCCGCTCCCAGCACTTCGAGTTTCAACAACTTCTAGCCTGGAACAATAAGAGAGGGCTTTCTCTGTTTCACATGGCTGGGGAGATACGGAACATTGATTTCAGTGCAAGAGCTTGTGTCCCATCTTGGACAGCAGCCAGGAGCTGGAGTCTGAGAAGGTAGGAGAACCAAGCTGGTCCATGGATGTGGGCTAACACGCCACCTGTAGACCACACAGTCCCCTGCATTGCAAATCAAGCCCTGTTCTGCGTGCCTACAACAGCGCAAGTCATTCCCGAGTCAACTCCACCTTTTTTTACTGACATTGTTTCTAACTCTCCATGGGATCTGGAGCAGAGTTAATAATGTGTTTTATTTCCTCTTTTTCAAATAAAAGGATTTAAATATCACTGAAGTCAAAAGGCATTTTCAGCCCTTGCTTGGACAGCAAGCAAGAGAAAAAGGCTTTATTTCAGAGGAAGCGCAGCTGACACTCACTGACAGTGATCAATAGGTCCCAAGGCAGAGAAAAGGGAAGATGGGGAACACTGCTTTCATTTGGCATGCAGACAGCATCTCTGATTGCCTGCATGTCCAGCTCAGGGGCAGAGCGATGAGTAAAGGTCGCTCTGGTGACCCCAGTCTGGGTAATGTCCCCATATGGTGCACTGACACACAGACCTGTACAATGAGCTGGCAGAGGAGAAAAGACTGGACACTTCTTCACATTCAAATTGCATTGTCAAAAACCTCAGACAGAAACATGAATTTTCAGTCTTAAATCACACTGCTCAGCACAGACTGAAAACAGTTGATGCTCAGGAGGCTTTTTGAGGTCTTCTCTTAGTAAAATAACAAGAAACTCTGCACCAATTTCCCTATTAAAATAAATCATAACTGATACAGTAAGATTAATTGGATGAGATTATGCAGAAGCATAGCATCATTTATAAAGATTATTCTTAATAACTACAGAGTTACTTCAAGACAGAGAGCCTTAATAGGGGTTGCTGAAATCATCCTGGAGAAGTCAATAACAATATGAACATCACTTTTTCAGTCATGTAGCATAGTCAACAGCACACTGCAGACAATACAAGCTCTCTCTTTGGCCACTGGAGAAGGCTCCAATGATTCCCTCAGTGGAAGTCACTCATGATCTTTCGATCTGGTAAGCCAGGCTTGAGAAAGACCCCAGAGGTTTTGTAGTCAATCTGAGCACCAGACATGCAAGCCTTTGTGCTGCAGACTTTGCATTCCTCATCCAGTCCCTTATACCACAGACAGGACAAACCCGATAGAGTTCACTCAGCCTTGACAGACTGGACCAGCTTTCAGCCTCATCACTGTACTCTTCCTCCAGCCCAGTGCCATTTTCATCACCAGACACGCACTACATGAGTATCTTTGATGCCTATGAAACACTTCTGCAAAGGAGTTGTTGAGTACACACATGAGTGCCCACTCTCCTGGCTTCTGTCAAAACATTTTCCAATTAATCACTGCCATTGAAAGCAGTGCCTGAGCTCAGGTGCTGGGGGAAGAATTTCACCAAGAGCCACACAGATGCTTAACACAGACCTTATGCACACCTCCTTGGCCAGATGCGGGGAGGAATATGCAGCCCTCTAATGGCACTTTTCCATACCTCCAGGCATGAGACAGTCCTTGCTGCATCACCTCACAGCATGCTCTGTATGGGTCACACTACTCTTCATAGGATCCCTTGTCCTAGAAGGTATATGCAGGGGATTTGGGATTTCACAGCACTGACATGGAGACCAGTGCTCGCAGGAAGAGCAGCAACGGGGAATTCACAGAACTTGGAAACCCAGACTCCTCCCTCTGGATGTACCAAAAGGACCATGAAAAATCCTCTGAAGATATACCCAGTGCCCATTTCTCCTGGGAAACCTAGACCCAGTCTAGGCATAGCAGTCAAAGGCATGGCAGAAGCAGCATCACCACTTCCTTCTCCACTTCTAGCTACAGCAGAACTGCACTCTTGGTGGCATCAGGCACCATTCTTTGTGTACTGATTGCAATGATCTTTCATTGTAATATCCATATTCCCCTTTCTGCCTGGGGAAAGGAACTCCTCATATATTGCACCCAGGAAGGGCTCAGGATGAGGAGCCGCTATACCTCCTATACACAGGTATCTAACATAAATATTCTCTAAAATGTGACCAGCCTGCATCAGACCCAACTGCTGGCCCACAAGGGACAACAGGGTCCTTTCCACGCCTTTCTAAATCACTGCCAAAGCCTTTGTGAAGTGACCCACAGCACCCTCCTTGGATGAGCAGGCTGGAGCCGCTTGCCCTACAATGTTCACTCTTCATTATGATTAACTCCTCCGTCACGGAGAGGGACACAAGCATCCATCTCTGCTCGGCCAACTGGAATCACTGGCCAGTACACCCCGTGCCATTTATCACCAGCACTTACGTGGGAGAGGATGACAGCAGGTGCCATTTGTGTCAGCATCGCTGCATGAGCGGACTGATGAATTGAAGCCACAAGGGCCCTTGGCTGCTGGGAGGGCAAGGAGGAGTGGGAGGAATCGTTTGTTAGCACTCCCTTAGCACTCACTGTCTCCTTCAAAGGCCCTTTGGGTAGAAGCACACAAATCCCACCAAGCCTTTGGGCCATGGAGAGGGGAAGGGTGATCTCCCCGATGAATGGCTTTTGGGGGTCACTGTTGGTGGAGGTCTATAACCCAGCATGAGGGCTCCATAGACTCACCCCATCTCCTTCAACAGTGTTTTGAAACATGCTGCTTTTAAAGATGTGAAAAAAATAATCCAAACAAATGGTGAGATAAACAATTGCCCCACATCCTGCAAGCCAGGGATCTATTATTCATGCACCAGAGCTGATGGGTACAGTACCATTTCTTTCTGTTCTCACATTACAATTGCATCTAACCAGTTTCACCAGCCCTCACATAACCCTCAGTTCTACCAATTCCAGTAAGTCTGGACAGATACTGATGTGAGCCCAACACCACACTTTGTCATGCAAGTCCCCAGGCTGTTAAAGAAGTTTTAATGACAGACCCCAAAGGGTTTCTTGCCTATTTCCAGCTAGGCTGGGTTTTGTAACTGCATGAACTGCAGTGACATGATACTCCACATAAGGGTTGCCCAAGAGAAATTTGGGTGTGAGACAGGTCTGACTCACAGGGGATGAGGCTACACATTGCACTGGAGCTGTCATTTGGGATTGCCATCCACCCCTGGCATAGAGACACCAACCTACTTCCTGCAATGCTGCAGTTGCATATTCACCCATAGCCAGGCAGGTTTCCTCACTGCTCTTGGATATAAAACTTTTCCTGATCCTGATCATTTGCCAAAGTCCTTTCCCATACTTTCAGACTGGGAGGGAGAAGATGTATTTCATTGTGGAGAGACATCAGCCAGGACCCTGCTACTTTTCAACACTCGTTTATGTCTTGCTGGAGCAAAAGGCACTGGTTTCTCTATTACGTATGTCCAATCAAAATAAAGAGAATTCCTGAACTTTTAGTACCCTGGAGGTATTGCCTATTTCCCAGACTCAAAATAGACAGTTGGCACAGTTTAAAGGTGGCTTGCGCTCAGAGTTTTAGCCTGCCAAGTAACGTTATTTCAGGGAACAGCTCTGCAGCACTCACTCCTTAGCAGTTGTGCACATCCCCTGCCCCAGTCTTACATCACGCAATGCTAGAAGGAGCCTAAAGGAAAAGGATTTAAGGTGATTTTGCCAAAGACTGAAAATGGATCTTTCATTGTATTATCCATGGAAATACAGTTTTTCATCTTATCAAATACACTTGTTAGCCCCAATCAGGTTCTGGGGGCATTGCAACTGCGAGTTCAGGGAAGAGTTAAGAAAGGAGCAGCCAAGTGAGTAAATTCCCTCTGTTCTCCAGCAGTGGTGACAGGGACACAATAGTCAGGATGAAAAGCCAGCATCTGAGCTCACTGAAGAGCATTTATCTGTGTGTTTTCCCTTACACCTGCATTTCTGAACCCTGTGAGTTTAAGGGATAAGATGGCTCAGAGGTTGGCTACCCTGCAGGTAAAAGAGTATTAGGGTTTTAGTGCATGAAGACTGCATCATCAGTCAGGAGAGCCAGCAGAGCTCACCCCTAAGCCAGGATGGGCACTAGCAATGCTCCCTGAAGCCTAATGCAGCATCATGTGCCAGATGTAGCACACTGATCACTAGCTCTGGCTCAATTAGGATCACTTACCTGTTCTAGGAGCAAATATAGGGGACTTTACCCCAGATCGTGATGTTCCCACTCACTGACTCTCTCTGACTGAGAAGACAAGGGTCAAACAGCCACAGAGGCTGAGCACTACAGATAAAGGGACACCCCGTAACTTGCATCTAAAACCAAAATCTTACCATCTGCCTATCCTGATGGGCACTATAATTGAAACTGGGGAAAAAGGTCATTTAGCAGCCATCAAAAAGGAACAGCTGGAGGAATGATCTGCATTACCTCTACCACTGTCCCCTCCTGTCCTTCAACAGCAGACAGGTCCCTGTGTGCCTCGGGAGGAGGAAAAGATCTCTGAGCTGCCCCATGCAGCATCAGATGGGATTTGGAGGCTCTGGGCAGAGCAGTGGGCTCTCCAGTCAGACACAGGGTTAAACACATACAAATGCAGAGCGCTTTCCTATCCCTGTCACCTCGCTCCCGTCTAGAGAACAGATTCCCTCTAGTGTTGTCTTCTTGTCCCCAGCAGTTGGGTGTTCATCTTTCTTCTTCCCATTGCCTTGCAAAGCTTGGGCCATCTGCGCACATGAACCCAGCCTGGACCGTGCTTTCCCATCCCGCAGCCTTTGCTGCCACCTACAGCCCCACGGTTTCCCAGGGGGATGGGGCAAGGATGGGGACCAGCATGGGGTGCAAACCCCACAGGAGCCCACCCAAGGGCCACAGCAATTGCTGGCCTCTGCCTGTCCCCTCCCAGTGCTCCCCACGGCCAGCTGAATAATGCATGGGCAGTAATTTAGTTCAGGCAATTCGCCCTTTTTGTCTGCAGGTTTAATCACTGCGAGATCAATCACCCCCATCCCTGGCTTCCCGGAGGAGGAATCGTTAGGGGCCAGACCTGCAATTTATTATATTTTGGCAGAGAGAAGGTTTAACTGTTCTCGGGTGGCGCAAAGAAGGAAGGAGCTCTCACAGAGACCATGAATTAACACCGCTGAATACTCACCTCTAATCCCATGTGTTTGTATATGGAATGATTACTGTTATTTGAGGAACAAGGGGAAACTCAGGGAACGTGCAAAAGACCCTGCATGGTCAAGACCAGGCACCCCCTGTAATACTCTGAATTACTTAATGCTGCAAATGGATGCATTCCCACATCATCCTCCCTTCCCTTGGTACACAGTAGCATTGGTCACAGCACCACCCCTATATAAAAATAACAGCAAACATTAATTCCTACAGAAAGGGCTTTCTCAATAGGTTTCCATGTGTCTCAGGGTGCATACAAAAGGGCAGAAGTCTCTGTAGAGGACTTCCCAGAGTTTAACTGAAGGCTAGACTTAAGCTCTGCAGTAAAAGCACCAATTCAGAAACATGATTAGTGCTGATGTAGAGATAGATATTTGCTCCCACCTCTCTTGATATGCACAAGCATAAGTGGCACACTGAGAAAATTAGCCTTAATGTAAGGTTGACTTTTACATGATAAGTGATTTTCCTTCTAAAATCAAATGCATGCACTTTAGTAGTATGCTCTATGAAAGGATCAGGATTAGATTAGCAAAGCTACTGGCATGTTCAGGCAGCAAATGAGACACCAGGCAAATTTCTGGTTTCAGTGAAAGATATCCCATCTTTTTTGAACATTTTTTCCTTTCCTTCCCTTCTTTCTCCGTTTTTTCCCCTTTCCTCTTCTCTTTCCTTTCCTTTTTCTGGATGAGAATTGCCTACTTGACCTGAGCATCAAGGCTAATCGGACTGCCATGGCTTCTCAAATACAATAGTGGCTTAGCCAATTCACCTGCCAGTTCCTTCAGGACCTGCAGATGCATCCTGTCAGGTCCCACGGACTCACGCACCTTCAGGTTCCTTAGATGTTCTTTAGTGGGAAAGCCACAGATCCCTCTGGGAAAATTGGCCCACAAGCTCATTGCCTCCCTAGGAATCTCGTCCAGAGCCGCTTATTCTGATAGAAAGAAACATTTTCATTTCCAGCCCAAGGTTTTCCTTGGACTATTTGCACGATTGGGTACTACTTCAAACTGGTCCCTGAGTTAAAATGTTCTCTCACCTTCCTCCACCAAACCTGTGTCTGCACTTCCAGAAAACATTTTCTACACACTCAGCTTCAGAAAAGGGCCTGTTTCACCAGCATGAAGCTGAATAATCTGCACTACATCTCCAGCCAAGATTGCAAAAGCCTCGGACAGTGATTGGATCTTGGGAGATACCCACCACTGGCAGCCAAACCCAAGTAAGAAAAATTTGGAACTGAGCTCAACCCTTTGCCTGATCTGGCCCAAGCTGGACTCCTGATGCATGCATTTGCTCATGTCTGTCTTTCCTCCACAAGAGAGAAAGGGGCCAAGTCCTCCCAGTTTCTCTCTGTGGCAGTCATGAAGGTATCTGTCTCCATCTGATCCAACCACTCTATTTTCTCAGGTGCTCGTTTCTCACCATTGCAAAGGAGAAGTTTCTAGTTTCTTAGTGATATGGAGAGAGGGCAAGTGGGTGTTTTCTGTGGATGCCATCGCAAAGTGTGTATTTCAAAGGACACACCATGCTCCAAGACATGGTTGTGTGAATTAACTCCACTGCCCTTCACCATGCCTACCTCAGAGCTGATCACCAACAACACAAACCACTGCACCACATCATCAGGCATTACAACCACTGACGTGGACTGCAGAGATCTATGTGAGCCAAACAAGGCTGAGGCATGGCTGAGGAAGCTGGAGAACTCAAGGTAAAGGAAAACAAACAGGATACTTAGTTCTCAGTTACTTCATGGCAGCACAGAATTAAAGCTAAGGAACACATGCATTTAGAAAGAATAAGAGAGCCTTCAAGAAAGTGACCATGCAACAGCAGCTTCTTCACTGGGGAGGATGATCTGTGACTGGGATTTGATTTGTGAATCCCTGAATCCAAGGGTCTGAACCTTGAACCTTCTCTGGACAAAGAGTGATAATATGACTGGGCACACTGTCTTACCTCTTAGATGTCTGCACATCAGGACTAGATCTAGAACTGAAAACATTGTGCACATCTTCCCTCAAGTCTCAGAGAAACAAAACCAACAGCAAAGCTGGAGCTACACTTAGCAATCCATTGATACCAAGGTACAAGCCAGGCTTGCCACAAGGCCAAGGCAACACTCTAGCCTGCTCCTCCAGCAATCCTACTAGCTTCTGAGCACACAAAGCCTGTTCCTCCAAACTCATTGCTTTGGTCAGCTTCTTCCCCCTGGAGCATAGACTCTACTGCAGCACTGGGTCATGCAAGTGTGCAGGCTGTTTTTCACAACCTGCAAAGGGCCAGGTCTGGGCTGATACCTCTCCCTTGCAAAACCCCAGAGTGGTTCTTCATGATCTAACCCTTTCTCCTCATGTCCCTCATGAGCGTTGATCTCAGCACTACTGCCTTCTGACAGCATGAGTGAGTTCAGTAAATCCACTGCAGGCTTATGTCTTTAGGAGAATCCCTGGCAGTGTTTAAGGCCAGGTTGGATGAAGCCTTGGGTGACACAGTTTAGTGTGAGATGTCCCTGCTTATGGCAGGGGGGTTGGAACTGGATGATCTTAAGGTCCTTCCCAACCCTCACTATTCTATGATTCTATTAACAACACAAAGTGGATGACCCCGTCAGCTTGGAAAGATTACACAATTGCATATAGCTATCACTGTGCCATGGAAATATCTTGTGCTGACACCAGGGGCCCAGAAAGGCAATTCTTAGCTCGGGTAGTTATGCTAATTTCTGATCAAGGTCAGATCTAGGTGCTAAAGTACAGAGGAGCACCAAAAGGATGTGGTTTTGGGCTGAAGCCAGCAGTCAACATCCACTTTTATTAGAGATCTAGTTGTTGCTGTCCCAGATCTATCAGTTCTACAGTTTGCAGTGGGGATTTGCACATAGCAAAAGTCCAGTGTTGGGAGTGCTTTTCCAAGGGAAGTTAACAGCAACCCTTCTGAATAGATATGTAGGTCTAACTTTCGATTTCTCCTACTCAGTTGGGAAGATGAAAAACACGTGAAAAAGCTATCCCATCTCCTGTTGTCCTATGAAATCATGATGAATAGTGACTTGCAAACTGAGAGTAAGTCTCCAAATTCAGGAGCTAGGATGGGGAGGTTGGGAAGGGGTTTCACCCCCACATCCCTTCCACCTACCTCTTGAAGTAGAAGCAGTTTTCATGTCTGTTTCAGAGATGAAGAGTTTGTTGCAGAGGTTCTACATTAAGACAGAGGACATCAACACTCAGTCCCTCTGTCCTTTCAACCTCTAACCCAAAACAAGAAGTAAAAACTCAAATCCTTCAGTTGTCCTGAATACTAAAGACTTGGTCTTTTTTGGTAAAGCATGTTTGGTCATCACATCAGCATCATTCTGGAACCAAGAAAGTCCATGTCTGGACCTTAAATTAGGACTTGCCAGGGACACAGAAATACATATAATAAAATTTAAGTATATCCTTAAGCAAGCCCTTGAACATATGCACTGATTCTGAATGACTGCAATGCTCAACAGTCCTGCCTTCTGTCCAAAATCAGTATTCTTAGTTAGCATCCATACATCCATCCCTGGATGTGCTGCTTTGACCTGTGTCAGCCATCTTCCTCCCAGGTGACTTTTGGCTATGGTTCAGGAGACAGCATTTTCTCAGGACCATTTGGATATGCCCTCTCTGCTTGGCAGAAGACAAAAGAAAGAGTTTGGTTCTGACATTTGGGACTTGGCTTTGCTTATTAGTGCAGAAGCACTCACTGGCTTCTGCTCTGGCTTAATTAGAGCTCAGGTAATGCTCAGTCTTTATCTCATTGCCTACCTGTGTGCTCTCACTCTGTTCCAGTTCCACACTTTACACAGACACTGCCTGCATCCAATGGGAAGAGCACAAAGGTAGGTTTTTTAAACACACTAGGAAAGAATTGGGGATTGTGTGCAACAGCAACACAGCAGCCACCCATCCCATTGGAGAATTAATAATTGCTGAGTATGTATTTATGGATGCTATTTCTGGGACTGTCAGGTTTTCCTGAGCAGGTTCACAATGACCACACATGTTCTTTCCTTCTGGAGACACAGGTTCTCCAAAGTCTCATTTAAGTTATAGATGATCAGCCAGGTGTCAGGCCATAGGAATTACCTCTGGCTTCCACTCATTAAAGTGAAATAAAGACTTCAGGGTCAGTGAAGAGGAGAATTCATTGGCCTGTTTGACCTATTGACATTAGATACTCGACTATGCTGCAAAGACAAAAGAGAAAAGCTTTAGGAATATCAGGATAACTTTCTGTTGCATACAATGAAAATTTTTTGCCTAAACCCCATAGATTTCTTAGATCATGGTCATAATTTTTGATCAAGTAATCATTTCTCTTTACTGGAGAAACAAAATAAGCATATTTTGACCTAAAACCCCCTCTTTTTCTCTCATGCTTATTCTCTATCAGCTTAACTGTAAAGTGGCAGAATTAGGGCTTCAAATCTTGGATTATTAAGAACGTTCAGTATTCATGGAAACATTCAGTGTCTTTAATTCAGCAGTACGGCAGTGTGTAAAATACAGCGATGAATCCTTTGCTGATGTAAATTTTCATCACTTCATTAATTCCATGTTAAAAAAGGATTGGCTGATTTTCACTAAGAAGAATGACTGGCCATATACTTAGCTGCTGGAAAGCTAGTAGGTCAATTGTAGGAAATTTGTCATGCCAAATAATAAGATTGGATAAGTTTGGAAGGCAGAGGAAAGCTTTCTGCACCTGCAGTAACACTCCAGTCTAATCTGTAGTTTAACTCATTTGCAATAGTAGAGAATCTATTCTTTTATATCCTCTGGGAATCAGACAAAATAAAATATTGCGAGCATCAGAGCTGAGATTTAAAGAAATGAACTGCCCAATATTGAAAGTGTTTGTGGGGAAATTAGTCAGGTAAGACAAATATTTACACTAATTCTACTTAGATTTTCCAACTCACATCAAGGCAAATCAAGGCACTTGGTGCTTCAGTTTTGTAGAATCATTCCCTCCCAGATATAAGAGCTAAGGCTCCTACTGGAAAAGCTATTTGAGACAAAGCCACATCCAATTCAGCAAGATGGATTCCATCTGCACAGGAGCACCACAGTCAAATAGCTTAAGTACAGGCTTTTGAGGTAGTCCTGTGTCTGCATGAGGATGTCAAGTCAGAGCTTCAGTTTGTGTGCACTTGTCCAAGGAAATCTGCTTACTGCTGCAGCAGTAAGATCTAAAAATCTTCATCATAAACCAGAAGAACATTCTCCAAGTATCCATGTAATGGAAAACCAACAAAAAAATTAAATAAATCAATTTCTTTTGGAAGAACTTGCATGTACTAAATCTTTGATTTCCACAGAGAAAAGGGACTTCATTTGGCACTCCAAATCAGACAGGTTTTCTGTACAAGCTGTCACTCCTGTGCAGTGAGAACTGCTTTTATTTACAGGAATAGAGTGATGCTTTCAAGGAGTCGTACAATGTCAGATAAAGAAAGAGACAGATCAGTGTCCCCTGGAGCAGTGTCCCAGTGAGTTCTACAGAATATTCTGTTGCATGTGAAGTGCAGGTGCATTTTCAGCAGGTGAGGCAATGCAAGACAACAACAAAGACCATTTTGTTGCTGCTCTCACATAGTCTTGCCCTGGCTGCAGACTTAAAAACCATACAACTACACTAACACCAGAGAGGACAAGTGTTGTTATTAAACTGGAAAGAGGCTGCTGGGGTATTGAGGACTTAACAACTGTTCTTAAGCAAGCAGATAGCTTATAGGTCCTAAAGCTGTGGGCACCATTCATTACAATGAGTTTTCCTTTCTTCTTGCAGATCAGGAGGCATATTCACTGCCATGCAATCATGAAGCCTAATCTCTGTTTTGACCAGATTGCATTGGAAGCCACTGGCAGGAGAGTATTTATCTCCAAGGTTATGATTATTATCACAGGCTAGTTAATAGTATCCTATTTCTGTCCCACGTTACAGATATCTACGGCAAATGTTAAGCTGTAGCTGGGAAGCTCTTGCTTGCAGCTTGAGACCTTTAAGATCCAGCTCCTGCTGGTCTCAGCAGCATGAGGTGCTACACATCCCACGCTCTTTCCACATCTCCATCCAGAGATTTCCAGCCCAACCGCTCCTGGTGCAGAGCTCCCGCAGCCCACAGACCAAACCACCACACCGAGCCGTCTTTGATTCAAGCCTGTTGGTTCTGGGTTTGCGCAAACTCGTGCGCATGTACGAGCAGAGAGATGCCAGGAGGTTTGCATCTCCCTCCGCACACGCTCGACCACCAGAAAGGGCTGACTCGAGTCTGCGTCACCAAAGGAAATAAGCAGTGGCTTGGACCACAACAAACGCTCGCAGTCTGGCGTCCTGTTGGAGATCTGGTGACTCTTGTCGACCCCACAAGACAAGAGCCACCCTCCTTGTATTTGTCTGCTCCGTGCTGCAACTGGGGCCTCGTTCAAAGGCTTGACATCAGCAGCACAAGTGCAAAATAAAAGCAAGAGCTGGCTGTGCTCCAAGGATTCATCGTGCTGAGGTCTCAGCTGTGCCAGTTGGAGTTAGTTATGGAGGAAGAGCCACAGAAACACCCATGAGCCATGAAGGGACTGGGAATGTCGTGTATGGCACAAACAGGAACTGCAGATTCTGGGAAGGACCTGCTTGATCTTTGCAGTGTGGGAGGAGACACTGTGCAGTTTTCTGCAGCAAAGTCTTCCTCTCCTTCAGCCCAGAAAGCAATGCTCAGGGACTGCTAATGCAGACAGTGCAAGGGCAAAAGGGGAGGTGTTTCTAAAAGATCAGATGGAATTGACATCTTCTGGCAAAATGGGCAGGTTTCTTTCCACCTATTTTATCTCTGACCTGAATCAGCCATTCCTGCCTTAGCTTAGTTCCATAGGCAAGGCTAGCACACGGAGCCCCAGGTCTGAGGCTCTCCTCAACCTCCACACCCACTACAGCTGTGATAACTAACGTGAACCCACACTAGGGAAAAGGAGATCCTGTAAACCATAGGCTCAGTCCCAAAGCTATTTTTGGATCTCAGACCCACGCTAATCACATCCCTAAGGGTTGCCTGCACTCAGGTACATGAGCAGCTTCTTGGGCAGCAGATTTCACTACAATGGGACAACTTCCTGCCTGACATCAACAGCTGCTGCAAGTTCAGTCCGTCTTAAATGGGCAATTGATATAAGCAGGACAATATATCCTTTGTGTCCTCCCCTAAGACACATCCACGTGTCTTTGCTTCCAGCATAGATAAGCAGTTTTTGCATTTCCCCATGTCCTACTTGCTGCAGCATTAACACACTCCAGGTAACTGGGCAGCCCAGAGGGGCAGGCAAGACACAGCTCTCAGACAGCTTTTCCAGCCTTCCTTTGTTCCTGCAAACACATACCCTACAGATCCTGGCAGTGCACAGAGCATCACTGGTAATCACAAGATGACACTAAACAGGAACACGCTGACCTTCTGGATGCTTTAAACTGTGGTCAGCACCAGAGAGAAAACATACAAGTCAAAAATATGATCTTCTTGGGAGACCTAAGATGAAAAAGAGTAAAATGCACCATTTAAGTCCAACAGTTGTTAACAAACCCACACATCTCTCCTTACCTCCCTGCCACTGATTTATGAATCAGATGCCTCATCCTTGGGAT
This sequence comes from Agapornis roseicollis, assembly GCA_002631895.1. Classification (NCBI taxonomy): domain Eukaryota; kingdom Metazoa; phylum Chordata; class Aves; order Psittaciformes; family Psittacidae; genus Agapornis; species Agapornis roseicollis. Next base: position 39,627 of record NDXB01013346.1, on the reverse strand, counting down.
AGGCGCACACATGTTTCACATTGACACAGGTTTTCTTTCCCACACGTCTCTGCTGTGGAAGGTGACCATTTGAACTCATTAATTCACCATACAAAGAGAGAATGTTCCTTTAGCTGGTGTCCTACAGAGCTCAGGTTAAGGGCAGGAGAGTGAAAAAGACTCCTGGTTTGAGGGAGGGACAGGAGGAGGGAAGAAAGCACATGAAAAGGCTATACTTTAACCAAGTACAAGTTACCTTCTCTTCACCCACAGCATATGGTGTACACATGATTTGACTGCAGCAAAACAGTTCATTGCTTCATGCAAACCAAGCTGAGCATGCCTGTAGCTCTAGTAGGTTCTCAGGTCAACCTGAGCTTGGAGATACAACCACGGCAGCTTTTCCTTACTTAAAATACCTGGAGGGTTTCCAGCTCTTGCACAACAAACCCTCAAACAGTTGAATAGAGGTGGCTCAGATCAACCAGGTGAGAGATGCTGATGTAAAGCAGATTTCCTTTGGCTTCATGCTCTACCTGACTTCATCTGAGGGCATCTCCTCTCCCATCACAATCCCAGCCTAAGGTGGTCCCATATGAGGGACAGTGGCATTTGTGAGAAGCAAACGAGGCTGCTTTGCTCTTCCCTTTAACAGCACACATTTTGCTATGAAAGAGGTGAGAACTTGTCACTGAAGTGAGGTGCAACATATCTTGGAGGTAAAATGAAGGGTCGTGATATCAGCCCCTATTGCTCCGTGCTCCATACCTATGCGTCCAAGCCCCATCTGTGCTCCATCACCATGGTGCCTGAGCCCACATAAAGCGCTTTTACTCATACAAGAGGCTAAAGGACACCCACATCTCCAGCCTAATGTTCTCCATTCCTTCTCCCCAGAGAAATCAGTGAAAATCTGGCAAATTTGCACTAACTTCAGTCTTACTCTTGGCTATCACTGATATTAGAGGTTGGGAATGAGGTTGTTTGTGGCAAGCAAAGAAATACAGGGGAGGAAGCGGCAAAAAATAATTGGTAGGTGGATGTCCTTAAGGAAACAAGTACATGGTTAAAAGTAATTCCATGGTCAAGAAATAAGCTTTTTCCAGGAACCCCAGGGTAGACAATTTGTATGCGATAAACCAGAGAAAGATGAAAAAACATATAAGAAATGAAGTCCATACACAGATATATATATATATGCACTTCTTTGTTAAAACCCATAATGCAAGATTTCCCCCTGTGGACTTTGGGGTTCTTTGTAATATTTCACAAAACAACATCTGTCACCCCAAATTGTGATGGAGATGAATTATGTTAGGATGCTTTTGACCCCCACTGGCAGCCCTCTGCAACTGACTGAGAAGCAGGACCATAATTAGTAGCCATATGCTATGGATGGAAAAAATCCATGCCAACTATTGCTAGAATGCAGTAACATTATTTCCAAGGGATTTTGAGGTGCATCCAGAGTGAGGGAGACCTGACTCATCTCTTGTGCTTCACTTCTGGCAGGGAGAAGTGGGGAAAAGGGGTTACACTGAAAATGCCAAGTAACAAAAGAAAATGCTAAACCTCCCATGCAGTTGGACACAGCAGGTCTCTCACTATGGGACCCAGTGTGGGGAAGCCATTTGGGTCCCTTCCTCACCTCTTCACAATGCCAAAAGCCTAGGTTGATGTAAATCATCGTTACCCCTTTGACATCAGTGGCGTAGTGCCAGTTTGCAGCATCTGAGGATGTGACACAACAGCTTTAACCCCTTGTGAATGTCAACAAAGTTATGCAAAACATCAATAAAATGAAACAGAAAATTAACTGATTTTTAACTGTACCCCTATTTTGGGAATTTATTTCAAAACTATATGCAAAGAATCTAACATCCTTTTGGGATAATGCCATTGATAGCACTGGTGTTTACATGNCATCTGAGGATGTGACACAACAGCTTTAACCCCTTGTGAATGTCAACAAAGTTATGCAAAACATCAATAAAATGAAACAGAAAATTAACTGATTTTTAACTGTACCCCTATTTTGGGAATTTATTTCAAAACTATATGCAAAGAATCTAACATCCTTTTGGGATAGCACTGGTGTTTACATGAGCCCATAAAATGGGCCTTTTAATCTTTTCTTGTCCTGACCTTGTGCTTAAAGCATTACAAGGGCGGGTGATAAACAAGCAAATAAATTCTTATGGCCAACAATCAGGGATCTTCACAGCCCACACTGCTTCTGAGCCTGAGTATTATCACAGGCCATCAGAACTTTAAAGGGAACAAAGTCAGCTGCAGCAGCAGCACCGCTGTGAACGCGGCGTGTGTCCTTGTGTCCATATGGCTGCAGCATGCCGAGAGGGGAAATGCCTGTAGCCACTGACACCAGCCCACAAGGGGCCAATTCTCCCAGCACAGCGCTGAATTAGCAGGAAAGAAATGTGTCCTGCACAGCTCAGTACTGTTACCTTCACAGATGGAAAATCCTCCCCTGGAGAGACGGGTTAATGCTGTAGGAATCGTGTGGGAGACCTCACTTAGGACAACACAGGATAGAGGAGCTGCTGTCCGTCTTCATCCCAGATCCCATGAACAATTGTTCTTCCAAAGCTCTTGCTGTGATGCTCCTGGAGATGCTCTTCCTTCGCTGGGGCAGACACCCTTATAAACAAGGCGTTGAACCCAGCAAACCTAGCTGAACCTTGCCATTAAATCATGTTTGGGAACTGAGGAGCAGTGACCTTATGCTATTTCTTTAACTGCCTGCAAGCAAATGCACTCTTCCAAACACCCAGAGTTTTGAATCCTTCCACTGGAAGCAAAGCTAATGGTAAAGATAGAAAATGTTCTGGGACAGTGACAGGCTTGGACACTGGCACCAGCCAAGCAACACAAATGGTCCTTCTCCTAATGTCCCACCAGTCTGTTCTGCTTCCTGCATCCTCACAGCACCAGGGAAATTCCCATTGTAGCAACACAGTCAACTGGAGGTCCATAAGCACAACATGCAAGACAAAAGTCCAAGAGAAATAAAACCTGGGAATCCTTCCTTCACACTGCCAATGTAAAAGGCATTTCTGTTGTAAGGACTCTTCATCTGTACTTCTGCAGCATCCTCATAAGGCTGTAAAGCAATCTTGAGACAATAAAAAACAATACACAAAATTCATCATCAACCATGTTTTCATGTGTTAGGAACATCAGTGTCCTTTCCCTAACCTGGGAAAGGGTGGTAAGTCCTGACTTTCTGCCTAGGCACTTAACCTGAAGCACACACGTGTGTCTGTGTTTATGTATATATAGATATATATGTACACAGACTACTTATGCAGGAAGAAACCTCTAATACTTTGTCTTATCAAACATCCTTGCTGCCTTTTATTGCACCACTGCAATTTTCCTAATGCTTTATGTCCTTGGATGCTAAAGGGAACTATTAAAGAGCCGATGTGTGAGCCAGCATCCATTTGTGGATGAAGAATGCTAACGGCCAGCACTGCCAGAGCAAGGGGGGGCAGTGGGTCCTGAACGACCTCCAGACAGCCAGGAGGTAGTTCAAAGCACTGCTGCAGGGATGCTAATCCCATCTCAGTCTTCAGTGAAAGCTCTCTGCACCATTCTGCAGAGCTGCAAACGTTCGCCCTCCTTAGAGCAGCAATTTCTCCTCTCAGTTCTCCTGTACTGCATTTAATGTCAGTGCAAAGGCTCCTCCTCTGAGATCTCCCAGTTGCAGCCACGATCCTGATATCTGGGGAAGCCACTGAGTTAATACAGTGAGGACACAGACAAAGTCCTGTGTTTTTACAGTGATATTTCTTTTCCTCAAAACTCCTTTCCCCTCACATCCCTATGATACTGCTGTCAGCTATGAGACATCTCAGCTGGACAAAACCCATAAAGCTACACTAAACTGCAGGGCATGGTGAGTTTTCTATGCAGAACCACAGCACTGAGGGGCAGCAAGATGGGTTTTCATTTTGCTGTTCCTCCAGTTCAGTGTCTGAATCCTCTGCCAGCAGATGCTCGTGCAACTCATGGCAAGATGTTGGCAGGCAGTCTGACATTTTCAGGAGATAACTGCATTTAATAGCACAGATCTGCTTAATCCCTTCAGTCAGGACAGAATGACCCAGTGCTGTCTTCTGATCTGATTTATATATCCTCTCAAATAGGACAAAGTAACTGGCTGTGTCTATGACATGATGTTCCTGCAGCACTCAAACACATGGTTTTGGGGAGGTGCAGGAGAGCTACTAAAGCTGCAGAGACAGGGGGTCACATCTTCCTCAAGTACCCCAGCCTGCATCCCAAGAGACAACACTTGGAATGAGTTCTTTCCCACAAGACAAAATTTGATCTTGGAAACTTGCAGCCCCTCTAAGGGAGAACTCGGAGACAAAACTCAATGAGTAAAAGGGGAGATGCAGTCATTATTTCCAGTCCCTCCTTCCTTTTAATTCTCCTCAGTCACTGTCCCCTCTCTCCAGAGAGGCCACCATGCCACTGGGCTCAGCACACCATCACCCCACTGCCATGTAAGAAGCAGGGTGGGCTCCTTACTGCAGCCCCTCTATGGTCACCGTTAGGCCTGCTCCAAGAAGTCACCACATCAGTTCCTCCATAGGCTCTGAGATCTTCCTGCCACAGGATGCATTGGTCCAGTTCCCGAAGACCACAGTGGGGTGTGAAACAACCAGTGATGGGCTGCAAGGAATGGGAATGGGAAATGGGTCTGTGAAATGCTTCAAGAGAAAACAAACCAGCCAAAGAAGGACTTTTCACTTATCGACAGGTATCTGACAGGGTTTATGGAGAACGCTGTCGGAAGAAGCTCATGATTCATTTTTTGTCATCGTTGTTTCTCATTTAAGAAGGCTGCTGCTCCAGCCTTGCACTAGAGCACAGTTCTGGTGAGTTCACCAGTGCAAAACAAGCCCGTCAGCAGATTTTTCCCAGAAAAGCTCTATGTTCCAATCACCTGACATCACACACTCCAGGCGATCCAGTGCCTGCTACTTCCAAAGGAGAAGGGAAAGAAAATGGTAAGTGCCAAGATGCTTTTGCAGCAGAGTTTTGTGACCTCTTTGGTCTTGCAAGCACCTTACAACCCGAGTGTCTGTGCCATGGGTGAACCTGTGCTGGTTCAAGTGTGGCCCTGCAGAAAAAGCAGCAATAAAAACCAGGCTTGACCTGACACAGCTTATCTCAGAAATAAACATGCCCACTTAGGTTCTCCCTGTAGTCACTGGGAGAGAGATACCTGCACAAGGATGTTAATCTTGTCTATCTAAAGATGTTAGGACAGGATTAATCAAGCTGGACACACATTTACCTCTTTCACTCTATCAAAAGGGCTTAGGCGAGACTCACGCATTCGCATCATTCAAGGTATATATGCGTTGGGTATACTAGCCCAAAACAAACAGACTTGCCAGAAATTGAGGTGCTTGGAGGACATTCTTACCCTCTAGACCCTTTTATCTTCATCTCCTTAACAATTAACTCCTTCCAGCATATATACTGCAGGGTGCCAGTGCATGGATCCTCATCTGTAACGGCAGGCTTCTCATGGCATGAGGAGTACAGGGTGTGCTGCCTCCTCCCATCAAACCTCTCTGCTGCCCACCAACCCCAGGGGAAAGAGTCCCATTAATTTCAACAGATACTGCATCAGCTCTTTTGTCTGCAACAGCCAAGCAGCAAGACACAAGGAATGCATCCCATCCTTCCAGCACACCGCTTTGCAGAGCATTCCCTCACACGTGGCTTAAAAAAAACACAACCCACCCCCAAATTATTATTGTTACAGGATTCTTCTGCAAGAACCCATGTACCATTCCCAAGTACACACATGAATTCACAGACCACAGTCACCAGGAAATAGCTAAATGAAGTTCTGAAAAACGAGAGCCATGGCAAGTATTAGTGAAACAACAGACGGGGGGGAATGGTTTTCATCCCAGTCAAAATAACACCCTAAAACCAGGAATGACCTTTTTGTGCTCGTGTTGCTTCATCTTCAGGTTTTGCATCATTGAAAGCCATGTGGCAAAGTCCCTGCAGAAGGTGCCAGGCATTTCCAGGCAAGACATAGAGACCGCAGTATCATTAATTTAATCTTCCACTACTCGACTCTTTTCCTGACTGAAAAATCAATGCTAATAAGGAGCTTTGGGAAAAGGCTGTGTTGATGCCTCATCTCGGATGGACTGATTTTAACCTGCTATCAAATGACTAAGTGGCTTTAAAGAACCTATAAACCCAACAAAGAGATTTTTAAATGGGTCTTTCCCCAACGGTGCTCTCTGCTGATGAAGACATCTAAATGCATGAGGATGGGTTTCTGTGCTACCTCAGCCTCTCTGTCAGGAGGGCTGGGGATGGAGGCCAAAGTCTCCTACTGCAGCTGCATCAGCCCCTGCGCTTGCATGCAGGAAAGCACCAGGCAATGAATCCGACAGAGAGCAATTTCAAGTAGTCAGAGACACTAATAGGATCTGAATCAGCTGCAGCTGAAGGAAAAAGAGCGTGGTGCTATTTGCTCATTCAGATAAATCGCCTGCTACAGCAGTAACTGAAGCCTGAAGAACAAGTGTGAACTTAAGCAATGGTTAAGATGGGATAAAAACAACATCCAGAACAGCCTCAGCCTCGCTTGTGGGCATCCCCTCCAGCAGTGACCTGAGGTACCTTTACCTTCAAGGTGTTTGAGGAGGCAGCTCAGGAGGTCACAAGGCATCTGGGACACCATTCCTTACCCTGAGAGCTGAGAGACTTGACTGTTCTGTCGAGTTTTTACCACTTCTTGGCAAAATCCCCATCAAAATTTGCTACATGGCCACACTGCTCTACTTTAAATCATGACACAATGCCTGTCACACTCAGGGACCAGTAAGTCAGGTCCAGAAGACAACAGGGAGGTGAATTAGGATATTGTCCTTTCTGAAAGACTTCATTTTATGAGTAGTCAGTTCTTCCAGTTCATTTGTCCCTGCCATGTCATGTTGCATCCCAAACATGACTACAGGCTGAGAAAGCTGGGCCTGTTGAGCCTGGGGAAGAGAAGGCTGCGTGGAGACCTCCTAGCAGCCTTCCAGTATCTGAAGGGGGCCTATAGGGATACTGGGGAGGGACTGTTCATTAGGGACTGTAGTGACAGGACAAGGGGTAACGGGTTCAAACTTAAACGGGGGAGGTTTAGATTGGATATAAGGAAGAAATTCTTTCCTGTGAGGGTGGTGAGGCACTGGAATGGGTTGGCCAAGGAAGTTGTGAGTGCTCCATCCCTGGCAGTGTTCAAGGCCAGGTTGGACAAAGCCTTGGGTGGCATGGTTTAGTGTGGGGTGTCCCTGCTTATGGCAGGAGGGTTGGAACTGGATGATCTTAAGGTCCTTTCCAACCCTAACTATTCTATGATTCTATGATTCTGTGTTAATCTGACCAGAGCAGCAACTCTCCTCTTACTTCTTTCTACAACTCCTAGCACTTTTTAAATCAAATTTTTAAATCAAAGGTCCCGAGGTACTTTGATCTGCACTTAAATACAAGTAAACACACCAATGTTGTTAGCAAATGCTTGGAAAGGTATTTTGATTTCTGAACTACCAGTACTGGAAAAGGCCCTTGAATTTTCCCAGCAAATACAAAGCCTCCTCCATAGTAAATGAATATTTACTGAATACTCACTAAACTTTCAAAGTCAGATTAAATTTTTCCCTTCTTTTTAACAGCTTTGACCATGGAGAGAGATACGGGAAAGGATGGATCCAAGATTCAATATTCACTCAGACTGAGAAGAAGCTGTCTCCCTCTTGCAAGAGAGCCCCTCAACTGCCAATTTCACAATTCCCTCCTGAATGCAATAATACATTTATAATAAGAATTGCTATTAATACAAATAAGGGGGGAGGAGGGGGAGAGAGAGAAAAAAAACAGGCTCTGAATATAGCAGAGTATTTATCCCAGCTTAACATCACTGTCTTATCGCTGTGATAGGAGTGAGAAGGAAACCAAACTCCCCAACATCAGACCAGCTTTTAACACTGAGATCCATCCTGATAATATCACTGCAGACAGTTTATCAGTAGGATCGCATCCATCACAAACTCCAAACAGGGAGTGTGTGACGAGGTTATCATCCCACCAGAGCCCTGCTTCATTGCTCCAGTGCCTTACTTTCATCCAAGTAACAGCATGCCTGGCAGAGATCAGTCTGGACCTCATGAGGCTGATCCCAGAGGTGTCTTAGGAAAGCTGTTTGGTATAAGGAATTACCAGCTACAGTTGCTCTTGCACATGAACCACCATCACTTCATACCTTGCTGCTGTAATGAGGATGCTCTCAAAGAGCATACTCTAAAGTATCTGTTATGAGCCCATGGCTCATAGGAAAACCAGACATGGCCACGGGCTTTTCTGGGACCATGGATCAGCACAAGCATGATGTTTATCATAGAATCATAGAATAGTTAGGGTTGGAAAGGACCTTAAGATCATCCAGTTCCAACCNGGGACCATGGATCAGCACAAGCATGATGTTTATCATAGAATCATAGAATAGTTAGGGTTGGAAAGGACCTTAAGGTCATCCAGTTCCAACCCCCTGCCATAAGCAGGGACACCTCACACTAAACCATGTCACCCAAGGCTTCATCCAGCCTGGCCTTGAACACTGCCAGGGATGGAGCACTCACAATCTCTCTGGGCCTCACCACCCTAACAGGAGATGTTCTTGGATGCACGCATGAAAATAAATCCCACATCCCCAGGCACACTGGAGGTGTCCTGTTCACTGCGTATTGTCACAATGATGATCTCCATGTCTCACTGCTTCCCATCTACACCAACCACCCATCAGGGCCTCATCTGCCTCCATGCTGGCAATAGCTTACCTCAAATGACACGAGTGCCCCAGTATGCTGTGCCCAGGCTCTCCAAGATCCCATGTCCCCAGATATCCCTGTGCCTGGGTCATCAATGGTCCTCTTGTTTGCTTCCTTTGGGGCAACACTTGCAGCTCTGTCCTCCAGACCCGCCTTTAGTGCATGAAAAGGATGAGGAGGTCTCGGACCCAGCATCTGAGGTAACCCTGAGGCAGCAGCACATCACAGCTCCATCAGGAGGTACCAATTCCACGCAGCACGCGTCAGGGTTGCCTTCAACACAGAGTTATCAGGGTGGAAAATGATCTCAAATTGCAGTGTCAAAGCCTACGGTTGTGCTTTTTGGCTCCTGCTGCAGTAAGTGACATGAAACAGAAAACCTATATATAGGAAACCTTGCTGTTTCCGGCAATTTCCCCAAACTCTCACCATGCTTTATTTGGTCATTCTCAGATCACTGCTCTCAGCAGGCAGCAGGAACATGGGATGAAGATGAGAGATAACCAAACCCTGGCGAGACTCCAGCCATGATCAGACATTTCAATGAGTCTCGGGCCTGACCAGAGGTACAGGAGTAAATATTTACAGTTATGTTTTGAAGCAAAGTCTTGGGAAAGATGTAAACTGTCCCGCTCCGAGGCATTGGCTATCTCTGATTACAAAGGAAAAGGCAGGAATGGAAACTGTGCCGAGGGAAGGGATCACCTCACTGCTTGTCGCAGGGCTTCGTGGAACACCCTCAGTCTGCCCCGCTCTGGTCAATGTCAAAACCCTGTGCTAGAAGGACTGTAGGTCTGAGTGAGTTTAGCAGCTCCTAAATTCCTAAAAAAGCAATTGTAACTTATACTTTGCTTGCTGCAAATGTTTGATTTTCTGCACAAACTATAGAAACATGTTATTATACAAAATCAGATGTTTTGTTACAGGCCAAACATTACCATAGCTACCTTCCTGGTTATCCCCAGGAGCTGCAGTTATTAGTTTGTCCATTACTAACATCTGGGTTCTATTTATACAATATATATGTTATAAATATGTGTATATGCACATAAATTAGGTATCACAAACTACTTGTTACAGTGCTTTCCTAGCATATGAGAAAGCTAGAATGGGAAATCAGTTTCCCACCATAGGAGGCTCAAGCTCAAACACTTACAGATAAACTGTATACAGAAAACAAGTAAAGACCCGAGTACTTACTGATACACAATATGATCTATTCAGTTCACTGGAAGTCCAACTATTGCGTGCAGCCTACTTGACAACTCTTTCGTCCACATAATGCTGGATCCATTCATTGTTTCTTTCTTTGGGACATTTATTTTCACCATCTATTTTGTAATGGCCAAAGCAACAGCTCTTCAGCCTTGACTGAGCTCTTTACCACAAACATCTCTCATGACACACACAGCTACACATATCCTCCTTTCTGCTTTCAGTCAGCTGAAGCAGAAACATGTGCAGTGGTTTCTTATGGAAGCAGCTGGGTTTGTCTTATACAAAGAAGGGCCAAGAGATGCTTCTTACAGCCAGAAATGTTGATGGTGGTCCTCAGCATCACAAGAAAGTTTCATCTCTGGCCCAAATGTGTTTTCTTCTGCTGTACCAGGTCACCATGTGAATTTAATGGCCAACCCTGAACCTCTGCCCATCGATACCCTGGAGAAGGTGTAAGTTGAGGAATGCTGCTGGGAAGCAGAGCACTGGGCAGGAGTCAGAACAGATGTGCTGGGGCAGCAAGCACTGGGCCACTGACACACAGCAACATCTTGGACCAGTGAGAGCCACCTACGTGATGCAGGCTGGGCCAGATTTACCTCATATCCATAATATCACCAAGGGTGAGTCTGTTCTTGCTGCAGAGAGAAGATACATGAATACCCAACCACTTGGGTGCTAATACAGGGAGCAGGCAAGGCTCAGCAGAGCTGCTTGCTCAGTGCACCTCTTCAGGCTCCTTTTGGGGCCCTGCCAAACCACGGCTGCACTGGAGGAAAACAGGAGCAGAAAGGTTTGTTTGGGATCTGCCCAGTTCATGGAATCAATCAAAGCATGGAAAGCACAAGCCCTCCAAGCCAAACCAGGCAGTGCCATGACCAACAGATGAGAGGATACAACAGCAACACCATCAAACATCAATGATGCCGGTGTGAAGAACCACTACCTCCAAACCAGGGGTAAAGCCTGCTGGGGCTGTGCACATCCACTGGGAGCAATGTTCTGTCTTTAGTGCAGACCATGCAACATGATTGGCACTTACTGCAGCGCCTGTGGGACTTGGCAGGTTTGGTAACACCAATCCTGGGCAGTCTGTTTGGCACCGCTCCTCATGGTGCAAACCCCTCCATGCACATTCAAATGCTTTCCTTTCCTCCCAGGCGAGGTGGCACCTTATGGTCAGCAGTGTTAATAGAATCATAGAACAGTTAGGGTTGGAAAGGACCTTAAGATCATCCAGTTCCAAACCCCCTGCCATAAGCAGGGACACCTCACACTAAACCATGCCAGGCTTCATCCNCCTTAAGATCATCCAGTTCCAAACCCCCTGCCATAAGCAGGGACACCCCACACTAAACCATGCCACCCAAGGCTTCATCCAACCTGGCCTTGAACACTGCCAGGGATGGAGCATTCACAACTTCCTTGGGCAACCCATTCCCAGTGCCTCACCACCCTCACAGGAAAGAATTTGTTCCTTAGATCCAGTCTAAACCTCCCCTGTTTAAGTTTGAACCCATCACACCTTGTCCTGTCACTACAGTCCCTAATGAAGAGTCCATCCCCAGCATCCCTATAGGCCCCCTTCAGATATTGGAAGGCTGCTATAAGATATCCATGCATCCTTCTCTTCCCCAGGCTGAACATCCCCGACTTTCTCAGCCTGTCTCCATATGGGAGATGCTCCAGTCCCCTGATCATCCTCGTGGCCTCCTCTGAACTTGTTCCAACAGCTCCATGTCCTTTTTATGTTGAGGACACCAGAACTGCACACAATGCTCCAGGTGAGGTCTCCTGAGAGGGGCAGNCCTTTTTATGTTGAGGACACCAGAACTGCACACAATGCTCCAGGTGAGGTCTCCTGAGAGTAGAGGGGCAGGATCACCTCCTTGGACCTGCTGCTCACGCTCCTTTGGATGCAGCCCAGGATACGGTTGCTTTCTGGGCTGCAAGCGCACACTGCAGTCAGCTCATGTTCATTTTCTCATCGACCACCACCCCCAAGTCCTTCTCTTCAGGGCTGCTCTGAATAGACACTGATGGGGCGAGAAGCAACATTTGCTCTGAGATCTAACACATAATAATCTTCCCATGATGCTGCTATAGAGTTACCAGCCCTTTCTCCTGGCCTAAATCCAAAGCCCATGTTTGAAACCTGAGGTTGAGCAAGCACTGATAAGGAGCGGGCATTTCTGGCAACAGGCTGTTGGTTAGAAGAGGTGACAGGACTTCTGAGAGGCTGAATCGCTCCTGAAGAACAGAAAGATTCTGCCTCCAGATGCAATTTGCTTCAGCATCCCCAGAAACTCAGCAATACAAGTTTGTCTGCTTTCCCTGTTTATAGCCCGCCCTGTGCTTGTCAGCATATACATTATCCTCGCACAAAAATCACCTTAAAAAGCGTGTCCCACATCTCATCAATGACTCTGTCACACGGACACCCTTTGGGCACCTCGATGCTCGCACACTGCTTGCTGTATCACAGCACCAGGTACCAGAGTAGCGTTCAGCGCGCCCACTACCCACTGCCGCTCCTGCAGCACGTCCCCAGCCCCAGCCCAGCGCTCGCTCCGGGCAGCCCTCCTCCATCTCCAACGCCTTCTGCAGAGGAAGCGGCGCAGACTGACCAAATTCCGATCCCCTTACACAGCCCCTCGGAGCCGCTCCCCGGGTGGCTCCAGCAGCCTTGGCCGCTTGCTCAGACCCAAAAACGCAGCGAGGATCCAGAGAGCCAAACCGTTCCTTTACGAGGGAAATCGAGTGTGCGGTATTTCCTAGCCTTAGGCTAATCGGACCCCAGAAATGCCTCTGCATTGGATGGAGCCTCAAGCTGCGTCTGTTGTTATTGATAGTATTAAAAATAAAGAAATAAAATGAAAGCAAAAGATTTGGGAAAGAAAGCAGCCAAAGTCCTGGCTGAGCTGAGTGTGTGTGTGTGGGGGGGGGGG
>NDXB01013346.1:11550-26423 GCA_002631895.1 Agapornis roseicollis | reverse complement strand
GGGGGGGGAAGAAAATGCAGCAGACTGAAGAAATCACTGCAGTGCACAATATCAGCACCTCCCTTACCTGCAGCAAAGGGTTTATTGTACAATTATAGCATTTACAGTAGTGATGCAGCAGGCTATTTAAAAGACAAACACGCACACAGATGCACAGAGCACTCTTCACAGCAATAGCTGTAAATGCTGATCTAGGTTCAGAGCACAGAAATTTCCCATAGCCTGATCTCCGGCGCCCCCAGACTCCAGGAGCAATCTATCCCCAGGCAGATGGGCTGGGCTTGGTTCTCCCCTCAGATCTGTCTTTAAAGGGTTTCCAGACCTAAGCCTCAGATGAGCCATCTCTGCGCCGCGGAGCTGCCTGGGGCTGCAGAGGCCAGGGCTCAGACACTAAGAGTACGTGTGAGTCCAAAGCGTGGGAAGGGGCCATGAGTTTACTGAGCTCGAAGCAGACATGGGGCTGGATGAAAGCAGCCGCTGCTGCCCCTGCAAATAGCATCACCCCAAAGCCTCACTGATGAGAGACAGCTATCTCTGCTGGAGCTGAAGGGGGACACACACTGAAGATGATGCTGCCTCGAGGCTGAAGGTCCTTCAAAATGACTGACTGAAATCCTACTGCCCTGCTGTACCTAAGCAGGAGCTCCCTGTGTTGCACAGACCTGAACAGCACCCTCCATAACCAACCCCACCTGGTAAAAACTAATTAAAATGTTTAATTAGCTTTTGATTAACAGCATATTTCAGAATTCTGTAGAGACCTGCAGATGAGCAGAGGCACAGCTTCGAGGTCTGGGGCCTTTCAGTTTTGTAACCAAGCTCCCTCTTGTAAACGCAATTCTGTCGAGATATCAACTGCTCCTCATTTGCGGAGCATGAAGCAGGTTGTGTTAATGTGTCGAAATGAGGGGAGAAATAAAGAGAGCAATGGATCACCGAGTCTTTGAAGGGAAAAGTAACATTGCAGTAATTGACAGAAGGGAGAGTTGGTGGGTCCGAGAGCCGCTCTCAAAGAACAGTGGCGCTCAGCCAGTAAATACGGCTCAATTGAGCAGAGCATCACTGCCATCTTCAGGACAGCCGCGTTCTCTTCCCTGCTATGTAACAGCAGCTTCCCCAGGAGTGTATTTTGGTTTATGCAATACAAAACAAAGCATGTTCTGCAACCCTGTCCAAAGTTAAATTCTTCGTTATTATTGATGCTCTGCAGAATGATGGCTTGGTCCAGAGCCTGTCAGCTTCTGAAATCTGACATCTCAAACTGCCCACAGGAACATTTCATAAGCAGCGTTTCCAGGACAGACTTCAGTTTAAGATAGAAAGACCTGCCTGTCACTTCAGCCTGTTTCAGTACAGTAACATTTCCTGATGGAAACCTCTTGCCCTCCAGGTCAAGTCCAGGTGAAGTGCCCTCAAGAAGCCACCCTCTTCTACTTCTCTTTCAAGATGTTACATTAGCATAAGAGATGTGTTAGGAAACTCCTCATGACATCAGCCAACTTTCCTTCCGTGGCATGAAATCCTCATTCTTTAAGCCAGAATGAAGTCAATCAGCTGGTAAACACAGAAAGCACCTCTGGTCTAGGTCTCAAAGCAGCACTTCACTCTCAGACACAAAGATGCACAGTGCTGAACGTAGGGTATGCCGCTTTAAAAACAGTAAGGATGCTACATATGATAAAAGCAGTTGTTAAAAAGCTAGGAAAAAACACAGTTAAGACTTCTACATTACTTAAGTTCAAGTCTTCCAGCAAATGCTCTCCCACTCTGCTTTTAACTACACCAACACTGATCAGGGGTCACATAGCTGGTTATGAGGACATCAGTTTTACAGTGCAACTTCTCCCTCCACCCTGCAATCAGCTGTGTCTCCTGGGCCCCTTTCACATGATGGATGTTTCCAGCCACATGGGATGAGCTGGATGAGTGCACATCTGCCTTTCCCAAGCCTGGACACCGGCCCATTGTTTGGCCAATGTTCGAGCATCACTTTGACACAATAGGCACATGTGAAATCACGCAATGAAAAAAAAATGGGAAGCCAGGATAAAATAAGCAGCTCTGTTTCTTCCTTCCCTGCATCCAAGGAAAAGATGGACCACAGATCAGGTCAGATACATGCTCTTGCCTGGCCAGCTCTGGCTGGGGGTTGTCTCAGACTCCCATGACTACAGAGACCAGTCCTCTGCCTCAGTCAGTTCATGGTGCACATCATTACCAGCAAGAAACAAAGCCATGATAGACATACAGATGTCACCTGCAGCAGGAGCTCTCCATGCTTCTGCAGACAGAGACACCATCAATACACCCTGAATGGTGAGGAAAGGAAGAACACCAAGATGCACCTCCAGAGATACTGGGATCAAAAGGGATTTGCCATCACCAACCAGGACCTGCATGGCAGAAGCCAGGAGAAGGCACAGCTCTCCAGTGTCCCTCTTCACCATCACAATCGCTTATAACCCCTCACCTCATTTATTGGACACTTCTGCCCTCTACAGCAATGTGTTGGCCTATGGATAAGGATGAAGCGTGAGCAGAGAGCACAGGTCCCCAGGGCAGGAGCCTGCAGGAGGTATCAGACTGCTGCAGTTCACAGCACACCAAATACACCTGAATTCCTCCTATTGCACAAACTAAGGACCCTGACGCCATCCTAGGACCTGTCTTTAACCATTCCTAATCATAGCAGCACACGGAAGATAACAGCACCAACACATTTCTGTGTACATCAGATGGATCCTTTCCAAAAGGAAAATGAAGGGGCTTTTGTGAAGCTGTTAACTGTGAAATGCAGACATATGGCTGAGCAGGGCAGCCAAGGAAAGGATGCAAGTAAGCACAGCCCGTGGAGCTCCCAGACCACTCACACACAAGGACAACCTCAGTCAGGATGCTCACAACACACTAAGTCCGTGTAACTTGCTACCAGCCTACCATTCACACAAGCATTTGCTGGTGGAATAATTGCAGCACTTCAAACACTCTATTATCCCACTTGCCCAAGTCTTGTAACATCCCTGCAGCAATCAGGCAAGTTCATCTCTGCAACTCCACACACACACCCACTGCAGCCACAACCAAGAGGGAGCAGAAGACTGCTCAGATGCAAGAGACAGGGTCAGATCATATTTGATCACCAGGTACAGCCCTTCTGGTGTCCTACCTTTGATAGATGCGATGAGCCTGTTCAGGCACCCTTGTATCATCACAGCAATAGAAGGATGAGACCAACCTGAAAGGGCCATTACACTGAAGGGGAGCATGGAGAGGAGGGGGAAGCAAAGCATTGCTGCAGATCCAAGGCACTGAGCTGGATGCCATCACCATTTTTAACTACCCCAACGTGATCCCATTCATTACAACACTCCTATGCAAACTGACAGCATGAACTTTATACTGGGATTGCTTCAGTCCTTACTTCACTGCCCCCAGATGGACAGAGCTGCTGCTATCCATCAGCCAGCAAACTTTACATGGGGAAAAGGAGGGAATAAACTTTGCTAGGCCGGTAGAGACCAGAAGAGCGAGCACGAGTGAACACCTTGGCAACTCAGAGCTAGTTCTAGATTTTAGTAAAAGAGCCTGCTTCACAAAGAGGCATTTCCCAGCATTTTAAGAAACAAGGAACCCCATCACTGCAGGCAGGCTCAAGGACGGCTCCTGCCTCAAGCAGGACTTGTTAGTGTCCAGTAAACATCACAGTGAGCTTGCACACAGACACACTGACTAAATGCAACCCTGCAAACTACCCCTTAATTGCATTTCTTTTACAGGTCTGTCTTTTCAGGGACAAAAAAACAACACTAAGTTTAGAAAACCTGAAGAAAAAGAAGACGAGCATCCTAGTTTAGCAAGAGCTAAAGGGTGACCACATCCCTGCTGTGAAGACATGCTGGCATTGGCCTTGTGAGCCAGCAGAAAGCAGCCAGAGGGTGGTGCATCCAGAAGGAGATGTTTACCCAGGAACACTCCAAGTCCACCTGCAACAAGCTATTTCAGGATCTCTCTAGACCTGCTTCAGACATAAAAATTACTAGGAAATAAGCAACCCCTGATGTGGTTTATGAGCTGGAGTAGATTGAAACAGGAAAGGATACTTTATGAGAGACACTTCCACAATTTGTGCCCTTTATATGGGAAAGGTTAAGAACCAAATCAACATCAGACAAGCCGACTGGTACTGAACTATAGAAAAAAACTAGTGTGGGCTTGTAGGGTGGCCCACACTACCCACAGACAACAAGTAAAACAGAGAAGATTAAAGAGTAGGTTTGCAACGAACGAGCACCAAAGCTCACGCAACGGACACGCAGCAGTTTCAGCTCAGAAACGCTAAGAGCTGATGCCTGGTACACTGAAGGCCCGTCACTGGCTCTTGGAAAGCTCACAAGCAGGGAAGCTTGCAGAGTTGTGGCCAGCCAACTCACAGGCACGCCAGCTCTAATCGCCTTCCCCAGCTGCATATACAGAAACTGCAGAACACAAATGCCGGAGGAAAAAAATAAAGGGAAAGCTCCAATTATTCTCAGACCACAAGAACAGCGATGTTTAAAAGCAAAGCTGTTGGCAGGGCAGCAGAAAGGAAGAGCTGTCCAAAACATTCGACTGCAGAAATCCTGTGTTGTTTTAGTCAGCAGCTATCGAGGCAAGAAGAAATTTGCTGTATGGCTACTTCTGCTGTAACAGCACCCAGGCTGGATTTGCTGTTTCTAAATGTTTTCCAACAAGACTTGGAATAAAAACAGTCAAATACCCAAGCCTCTACTTAAAAGCTAATCTCTGTAAATTAGGTTTCCTTCAGAAAGCTTTGCTTCCTTGGACAAAAGTATGATTCTGCCCCTCTTGTGGTTATTATTTGATACCTGTACTCACATTAACAAGGCTGAGAGAGAACTGGGTTTCCCTCCTATGGGTAATGAACTCATGAGAACAGTTACCCTTCAGATACCTGCAAAATGGTTGGGTGTACACAGTTTGTAACAGTCATAATTCTGGGAAAGATTTAAGAAAGCAATAACATCAAGTTTTGTCCTTTCTCAGCTGTGACGCTGCTAAAAGGACTGGAGAGGGGTATCATGTCAGAGCAAGTGGTTTATCCCTGCAGCCAGCATAGCACATGGTTTGCTTTCTCCATAGCAGGGGCCACTGTTAAGCCTCTTTGGCAGGAAACAAAAGAAGTGTTACCCAGCCTAACCAAGCAGGAGGTGCAAGTACCAGCACTGCACACACTTGCACTGTCTCTGAACTCTTCCCTCAAGTGTCATGATATAAAATTTTGCAGAATCATTCCCAAAGCCAACCAAAAGATAAAAAGGAGAACCTTTCCTGACGGTGCAGAAAGGGTGTCCTCAAGAAATCCAGCACAGTCATGCTGCTTTGCTGTATCTGGAGCTAGCGTGCCATGAGAAGCACAATCCATTACATATCCAGCACATAAAGCTGAGGGTGTTTATGCTTCCCTGCAGGTTTCAAATCTTTCCAGAATGCTGACAACTCATTTCAGGCATAAGCACAACATCACCACACACATGAGGTGCACCAATCTTTGCCCATTGAAGCAAAACTTCTTATTTCCCACAGATGTTCTTTAGTAACTCTCCATTCTTGTTTTACCGCCTTCAATTCTTCCCCTCTCAAAAAGCTTTGTTTTCTTCATCAAACTATCAAAGATTAACATGTGCTGTGATAAAATACTAACCAAACAGGAAACATCATTGTGATGTTAAGATTATTCAGATTTTGCACACAGTTCATAATACCTAGATCCACCAGAGCATACACCAGTACAGAGTAAGGGACATCACTGGTACTGAAGGAGCCAAATAAGACATCCTAACCTGGAACTTCATTTTGGATGACTCTACTGACATGTCAATGCGAGTAGCCCCGATCAGGGTTCTTCAGCAATATCCACCAGCATCCACATGGATTGCACAGAAGTTCTTCTCCCAAAGCCTGTACAAATAGCATTTGTGGGGACAGGAAAGCAGCACAGAGCAGAGAGCCAGAACCCTGAACCACGCCAGGCTTACATCAGTGGGTTAGGCTAGAGGTTACTGGTAATGAAACAGCAGAATTTTCACTATATAAAATTTATAAATTTATTTTTTGTTTTTTTGTAAAAATCCAAAGAGCACGAAGACATCTCACTCAAAATACTGGTAAATCAAACCACACTTAGAAAAATGAAAGCTGATTTTATTATCTTATCCACAGCCAATCATTTGACATGAACATGCATACGTAATTTTGCTACGCACACACCACAGTTTAACGTTAGTTATTAAAGGTTAAACATACAACATACATCCTTACAAAAATGAGTCAAAATGCAAACGTAACTTTTCAACAAAACAAGTTTTTACTTATTTAAAAAAACCTTTGTGTTGGGTACCATTTTGTACAAACACAGTTAATTTAAACAAATCTGCTCTTAGTTTCCTCATGGTTGCACATGAAAATAAGCTGCAATAGAAAATGAAGTCATCGAGGGATTTTTAAATAGCAGAAGTAGGCAGTCTCGCCATGCAGAAGAAGCAATATTAAATATTAGTTTTTTCAAAAAAAGAAAAAAAAACCCCACAAGTTTAAAAATATTTAGTTCAAGTCACAAATCTTTCCCCAGTACAGAGAAAATCCAAATGCAACGCATAATTAGCTGCCACTTAGGATGGCTATTCAGGAAAGCAGAAATACTTCCCAGAATTGATAATTTTCATCGATTTGGCACAGAAAAGAAGTCTGAGCTTACTTAAGAACAAGAAAGTGATTAAAAAAAACAAGGGTAAACAGGAAGAGAGAAAATAAAAAGCAAGGATGAACGAGAAAGTAGTTGCAATCACTAAAAAAAACAACTCTGTGCATCTCAGTCATTGCAGAATACTGTCTGTCTACAGCAGGTGCGAATTCCAGGTAACTGTTATTGCAACATGGATTTAATTTGCTTGGAGGTAGTCTCATCATTCAAATGCTTTGTTGTGTACCTGAACACAGGAAGAAAGATCAAGTTGAGAAAAGCACAGATGCTATTTTACTTTGGCTTAACTACTACATAATTTCTTTATGTAACAGAGTAAACCCACTCACCATTACCATGTGCATAGCTTGGACATCTGACCAGAAAATGCTATTAATCAATCCAAACTATAAACCAAAATAAGCCTAAAATGGATCTCTGCTTCTGTGCTCGCAGGCCATTTGGTAGTAAATGTTACCATTTGTGCCAGCTAATTATATGTAAGACTTCAACTCTGAGGTCTGTGTCCCTAGGAGACATCTTCAAATAAAACACAGCTTCACAAAGTTTTCTTCAAAATTGAAGTGACCAAACCTTTCCAGATCCCTCCATGAGAATAGATGTAATTGGTTTTCAGTCTAACTTCCTGTTCAGCTAAGTAACTATGCTGCCAAAACTAAGGGGTATACATGCGTTCATTCTAACCTCTTCCCCAGTTCCAAATTCTCTATTACATGAGCACATTTTTACATCACTACAAAGAACTTGGTCATCTCTTCTTTTAAAAGAAAGTACTGTGCATCCCCAGTGCTAACTTCTTTGTGTGACTTTTTACTGATCTCTAACTGTAACCTGAAAGCAAGTAAACACTTACTCTGTAATTTAAATTAAAATAGCACTTTCATTATTATCCACAACTGCAGTGATCTTTGTTGTTCACTTGAAGAATGGCCTTCTGTTCTGGAAATTAGTATCAATATAGATTTCAGTCTTTTTTGGCCACTTATGCTTTCCACAGACAAGAGGCCTAAGGTTTTCTGAATTTCAGGAAAGTTACTGCACTTGGTATTCCGCCCATGTGAGAAAGCTGAACGTGATTACAGTACTTATATTAATTTCAAATTATGAACAGCTGATCTCCCTCCAAAATCTACACCACCTTCCATTTGCTGTTAAGACACATAATCTATCTCTTGTGAAAACATGAGAACTTCTAACACTTCTCCAGACTCAAAAGACTTAGATTTGGACTTAATTTCTCATGACATCACCTTGAATCTGTTTTCACCACGCTCACACACAGCAGCTCACCTCTGCATCTCTTCCTAATAACTCCAAATGTGATTTAAAGAAAGATTCAAATATCCTACCTAAACAAGTAATTCAGACAAGTGAAACCAGGACTGTTGAAACACATTATGTATAAAATGGGTTGGTGTGGTGGAATGACAGCACAGACTGATCTTACATGAATAACCACAAAATAACACACAACGAACAGAGAAGCTGAACTACACTTTACATGTACTTTAATAGTGTCAACCATGATGGGGAAAACCAGGGTACCAGTAAAGGTGGGTGTTCATCTGCAGCTGCAACCACAATAAATCAGTTAGAAAACAAATGCTAATACAGCATTTTCTCTCTGGAAGCTTGTGGTTTTACTCATCACCATTCCAAAGACTGATCACATACAGGAGGTTCAGAGATGAATAACAGAATGATTTCAGCATGGAAATACTCACATGACACCTCAAATTAAGCCCAGATTTATATTATTTTAGCTAATAATCTGGAAAAAAAAAAACTTTGCAAGTGAAACCACTTACAGTACAGTTAATTCTTACCATATCTTAGCACAAGAGGAAAAATGGAATCAATGCTGCTTTTCTTCTATGTAGTGAAACTAAGTACAACTCCATACTTTCAGGGGAGACAAACAAAAGCTTCCACATTTGAAAGCAGTGCATCAATAACAATACCCAGGTGCAGTTAACTGTTACCAAAGTAAAATGATACTTCAAGAAAGGACAAGAATGAAGAGCATGTTACCAACTACAGGTACAGCTTTATGACCCAAATCACCAGGTTTTAGGTCTCTACATGGAATTATTAATTTTTCTTTATCTCTCCAATTAACGTGGCAATTTATCTATTCTACAGTAAAAACATTGAGGCTTTTACCTTAAGTACCTCCCTATAAATATCTTGTGAAAGGAATGATTTCTAGTTACATACAAAAAAACTACCTGCCTCACATACTTGACTCTATGTTTGAAACAGAACACATGAAACTATCCTCATAGTCTACTAATAATAAATAAAATCATTAAGCTATGGCTAAACCACACAGAGCAGAGGATATGGCCAATGCAAAATAATCCAGCCATTTCTTTGGTAAACTGGAACAAGTCACTGTGCACATGCTGCAGCTCTCATTCACTTTTGGTTGTCCAGTCAGCAGATGTAATCACAGCTGACCTCTAGTCTTGTTTTAGTATGTATTACATTTTGTCATCAGCTTTAACTTCAGGTACAATGCCTAGCCTGTCTTACCTTTACAGATTCATTCTTAATCTGTAGGCAGTTAAAGTACACAAAACGTTATCTTAGAGTTAACAACTTCAAGTTTACAACTTAGCTTTTAAGGCGCGACAGCTTCTTCATTCATCCCTTCCTCAAGACACAATGGATGAGAACCCTGCAATAACCATATTCACCTTTTACCTGCAATCCTGAGTGAATAGGTTGCTGCTGAAGGAAATGCCCTGGAAGTTATGAAGGTGTGAAATGTCAAGTAAAATACTTCAAATAAAAGAATAAGAGTACCTGAGAGCATTTAGAAGGCCTTCTACACTGTTAGGAGGCTGGTCTTTAAGAACTTTGATGCATCCTTTCATCTGGAGATAAAAAATTATAGAGTTATACCTTCTAAGCCATCAGAAGTAGTTTATATTTAGTTTGTCAAAGAAAAAATTAAGTATTTAAAACTTGCAGCAAAGTGATTTTCTTGCTATTAGAAAGGAATTAAGACTTCAGTATTACACTCTCTCATGACAGAATGGCTTAGCTACTTAAAAATCTGTGTATCTTCAGACAATGCCATTTTGATGTCAAGCTCTGTTTTAATGACCTTAAAAAAAGGAACTGTAAGCAAAAATCTTTGTTTATCACAAATCCATTAAGAACAACTGCATTCAGCCAGTGAAATAATGACAAACTGTAGCTAACACAATGGGATAATTTAAAACCACCACGAAGCGGCATTCAGTAACACCATGTATTCCATAGACTCGCAGTCAAACAACAACAGAAAGTTGAAAACTTGAAAGCTGGTGGATGGTGAGCTAAGTTTTCACCATCTAGCGGGGAAAAAGCTAGATGCCATTGGTATTTCCAGTCATTCTGATTTATATCTTTCAACACAACCACTGTCTACAAGTACTGCAAGACGCTATCCAAATTCCATCAAACCCGATTTTTCATGACCTAACAATGATCATTTGTATGTCTGAAGGCTTAGCTTGTATTTCTCACTACTTATGCACATGGTTTGCTAACAGCTACCACCACCCAAAATGTGTATCTGCTACAAGAACCTGGGGGACAGAAAAGGAGCCTACACACAATTTAAGTACTCAAAAGATTATTTAGCAACAAGAAACTTACATCAATTTTTGAAGTTTTGGCAAACGCGCCCACGGGATGCACATGGTCATAGAGTATGATGACACCCACCATTACCCTCAGACAGAATGATACTGTTTCCTCGTTTGTAAACCTGCTTCTATATTCACTGTAATTTAAAAACCCGGATTATTATCTATGACACAAAAAAGTACATACTAGTGATGCTCAAAGTAACACTAATTAGCAAAATCCTACTGTAAATCCTCACAGGAAAAAAACCCCAAACAACAAACCAAACAAATCCCAAACCCACCAAGCCCACAACCTTTTCTACTTTTTCTTTTCAATAACCTGCCTACAAGTTACACTACTGCTTGGAAAGTTATGTGTAGATTAACACAGATTCTTAAACTGAAACAAAAATAAAACTAATATGTACTAACTTTTCTTTCAGTGCTTCCTACCCTTTTTTTCTTCATCCCCTAATACACATGCAACTGTAGCTTCTAACTCGGGTACAGCAAAAAAAGTAAGCTCAATGAACAATGCTTAACTACTTTCTTGAATGGGACAGACCTTTTCTAAGAAAGGTAAGAACACAAATGCTTAGAGCTCTTAATGTGCTCCAAAACAAAGGTACCATGGTATCTGGACAGATGCTTATTTAAATAAGTCACATGTCCTGCCTCAGTAATTTTACTATTGGGAAACTATTTAGAACCCAGAAGAAACAGATAAAACAGCCTAAAGTCTAGTTTGACTTTTCATGCATATCCCCAGTGCCTCTCAAATTTACAGCAGACAACAGACTGCTTTCATGCCTATCAGTTGTCTCATAATTCCCCAAACAGGGGCACTGTAAGTTTGTTCCACCCATCAGCCAAGCCAACTTGCAAGACGTACCATCCAATGCATTACCCATAACCTCTCTTTCAGGAGGCCCCAGGCAATCATGCTAAAATAGTGTATTTCCCTGAATTATACATGAGAAAGCCATTTATAAAGAGTGCCAAGAGGTTGTCTAGCTTTTATAGCCATTCTGGTTTTAAATATTAATATGTCCAGAAAAGTAGACCGCATGATTTGCATGGCTAGCAAAATGAGACAAGTTAGTTTCATGTCAAGGTAGACAACTAAGTCTGTAAAAAGAAAGCATCTAATTACCCCAATTATATTTCTTTCACGTTATGCATCACAAATTGCTTCTTAAATACAGAGATAATTCACAGACAATACAAGCTCAGTTTATACTCACGGGGTTTCCAGCATGACCCTGCACACACTAGCCATGGTGCTTAAGCAATCTGTAGTATTCTCTATTGGTAAGTTTTTATTCTGCAGAAGAAGATAATAAGAAGAAAATAAAGTTTCTACTTCAATTACTGTGAAATACTACACTACAAACCCTACATCAAATCAGTGATCTGCTAGCATGGCAAATGTAGAGGAATTAAAAACATCAACACAGCTGGATAGGTCAGACAGTCTCGCACTGATTTGTGACAACATTACAATATAGATTAGCAACTTACAGAGCAAAGCCTACCATTTAGGGTTTGCTTGTTTGTTCATAGTCAAAGAAAGACACCATTGACACTATTGACTTTTGGAAAGTTCCAAAGGAATTATCTAACCTGCTCATTAAGGACAGAAATTTCTAAAGCCAAATATATTCATCTGCTGCAACACTAAGACTTAACACTGTTACAGACAAACACTGTAAAGAAATGCAAAATAAGAGGTGATTTTTTCTCAAGGCATTTGAAGTGGAAAACCAAACTCAGGAAAAATATTAGAAGACAAATGTATCTTTGTATTAATAATGTAATGTACATGTTATCTTTGGATAACATCTTTGTCAAAATCACAGTTATCAGAAGACAAGCACAATACTGGTAATAAGTAGATTTTACCACTTTTGTTTAGGTAGTTAAAGATAAACAGGGATGTGTTAACATGCCAGGAAAGTTTTGTGGTTCAGGCTCCTTCCCTCTTCTTCAATAACGTAAATACACTTGACTTTAGACAGCTAAAACAGAAGTGTTTTGGGAAGGAGAAAGGGAAGCTATGTTTCAATTCCTATTTCAAACCCAAGCCATTTCCTCTTCAATTTTCTGAAGTTTCTCCTCTAAATTACCACCAAATTGCAGGCAACATACCTCTTCCCACCTTCCTCCTCAAAGACAACTAGTGCTGCCAACGTCGTTATGCTGCTATCCACTTTTTGCAATGTATCTAGCAAGGTGGCTGGCTGAACATACCCTAACCTCTATGGCATCTGTGAAAGATACTTAATGTGTTTTGAGGCTACAAACCCAAAGGTTTGATTTCTAGATATCAGATTAAGGCTGGTAGAGGAGTTCTTATGTTCCAAAGTTATGTCTGGCCCTGCAGTCCTTTGACATACACTATCCAAACCATAAACTTATACTCTTACCTCTGACACAAACTTTGTTGTAGCATCACTTAAGGTTTTCAACATTGGCGTTGCTTCAGCATAAAATAAAGACATTCTGTTTGCCAACTCATTATTTACTTCATTCTCTCCCTCTGCCTGTAAAAGAGAAGGCAAGAGGAATTTATTTGTTCTGTACATGAAAAAGGTAGGTGGTAGTATAAGATTACACTTAATCTCTCCCAAGGGTTACCTACTGGGACATTGTTAATCCTCATACGGCTCAGAGTTCTTCTATAGTAGCTGAAATCATTCTGTATAGCAGGATTTGTCATCTATATAGATACAAAAGCAAAAGGATTTTGACACGGTCAAGGAACATATAAGGGTAAGTTTTCATAAAATACAATACTGAGAATAAGAAAATAGTCACCCTTCTGAGCTAAAAAGCCTTGTGACATGTTGGGAAGTGGTATGTAGAACATGAGGCTTTCTGGCTAAATTCTCTGATTTTTCAGAACCAGATCTAACAAGAACAAGAAAAGCAGCATTCTCCTAAAGAGGAGTTTGAAATTAGTAGGTTCGAAAAAAAAAATGGCTACGCTGTTTTCACTTCTAGGATAAGACCAGCAAATGAAGATCATTTCAACTTAGTTCTTTGCACATTAGCAGGAAAATAGCTGGATTATGGGTGTGGATATACTAAGAGCAGCAGCATTATCCCAAGAGATATGCCAAATTTGGGTGAAGAAAAAAGATTAATATGAATTGAACTGTAACAAGTGCCTGAAGCTAACATAATACTTCATCAGCTTTCCAGTTTGATCTAACTCTAGGTCATGTGAATGAGCCAAGCACAGTAGAAACCTGAGCATCTACTGCATGCTCTATCTAGAAGAGAACACAACCCAGACTGCTTCAGTAAACAGACTCATTTTCCTTCTGCCAGCTTTTGTGCTTACAAAATGACAAGTTCCTACCTTGAGCTCATCAAACCGGAGTGTGAAGTGAAGAATTTCTGCAAACTGCTTAGCAAGAGCCTGCTCTCGCTCCAGGTGTTGCGTTGGTGAGTACGGAGTGCTTGTCAGAGCTCCCAGCAGACCTCGCAATCCTGCCTCTTAAGTGAGAGGAAAACATTTGGCAATATACAACTGCACCCACTTTTTGCCTCTACAGACAGATATTCTGCATTCTAGGCTTAAATGATACATCTGCCAAAATACCTGGCAAGTAATAATAAAGGGCCTTGATGAATTGTTTCTATGTGCCACTGTTGCCATATTTACTTAGGAACTGCTGTAAAAACAAGGTCTAACCAGCACTGACAGCCATGAAAAAACTTGTTTAAAAGTTTTAGTTGAGCTTTATCTGCAATATTTGTGTAAAACAGTTCAATAACCTGTGTTAGCGGATTACAGCCTTTAAGATAACACGGAATTCAAGAGGTACATACCTATCAGCAGAAGTAATGGTTAAGATAAATTTATAACCCAATTTCCTGATCATCTTGAGAAAAATAGTTTACCTCCTTAACAGAGTGGAAACTGCCTGCAAAAACCTTCCCTTTTTTTCATAAACTATGCTAGTAACTGTCTAAAAGTTTTTGGGGAGAAAAATCAAGTCTAATGGGTTTTATCAATTTAGAGACAACATCAGTCAAGTTGGTTTTGTAAGGGTCATGAAGCACCATCTTTAGTATTGCACCTGCAGGAATCAAGATCAGGCATTTCCACAGACCAAATTATTCATGGGATTTCTGGGGAAATAACAGTCACTTTTAAGTACCCTTTGGTATCAGAAACATTCACAGAATTAATTCCCAATGACTTAGACTACTAATTCTCAAAACAATCAGCTGGTTAGTTCTGTTCAGAATTACTAAAGTAGCAGAGGAAGAGGATGACAAGTATGCTCCCATTCTCCCTCTCAGGTATCTGCCTAAACCAGTTTGCTTTCTCATGCAAGCACGCAGTACACCTATATAGGATCCAATCCAGTGTATAAGGAAATATATGCAGTATTTGCTTTTATCTACTAACAAGGGCTTGCCCTAGATGCCATCACATCTGAATATGTCAAAAATACTACTAAACAAAGATACCCCCCCCC
>NDXB01013346.1:0-11428 GCA_002631895.1 Agapornis roseicollis | reverse complement strand
AAAAAATACTAAACAAAGAACCCCCCCCCCCCCCCAAGTTAATACCATTCCACTTACCTAGTCTTTGAGAAAATTCATAGAATTTCTTTAGCTTGCCTACTAGTGGAACAACTGCACCCCATGCCTTCTCTTGCAACTTCTCATCACTGGGATGCTGTATTGCCTTCAAATCAGAAAAAAAGAGGAGAAAAGTATGCTTAGATTAGGAATAACTGATACAGTACCATAAAAAAAGAGGAATACCTATACAGGATAATTGAAGAGCTAGGAACTGAAAATTCTACCTACTGAGAAGTTTCCAAGTTGAGAGACAAGCCTGTACTAAACACATGTCTTTTCCAAAAAGCTCTAAATACTTGTGTTGAAAATCAGTATCCTGAATAGAAAAACAACTTGGAGAGAAGATAAAGAAACTGTTAAAAATAAAGCTCCTCAAGTAAGAAAATGTACATAAGCAGACCTGGCTTATTAAAATCAACAACTTTACTGGGATACCTCTAAGCAAAAAAGTTTAGTGATCAAAGCCTCACCCTAGTGCTGGTGTCCATCACCAACTTCTGAATTTGCAAAGAAAAATAACCACCCAAATCTGCTGTGAAATTCAGGCTAAATATTACAGGAGGAACATTTAAGCATAATCAGCAACATAAAGCACCACCAAGACATGGTGTATACCAGAGCTTCGAGATACGCATGTATAGACCTTATCGTAACAGTGAACTTCCCAGGCAGATTCTTAAATTCAATGTCTCCAGGTTACT
Source organism: Agapornis roseicollis (assembly GCA_002631895.1). Lineage (NCBI taxonomy): Eukaryota > Metazoa > Chordata > Aves > Psittaciformes > Psittacidae > Agapornis > Agapornis roseicollis. The sequence continues at coordinate 10,667 of NDXB01013346.1, read as the reverse complement.
GAAATTAACTACGTAGCAACTGAAAACTGCTAAGAAGGAAGAAGTAAAAATGCTCTTAAATCTTCTAATGCATCTTCACAGCCAAGTACTCAAATCCAAAATCTGCTCAGTCAATCCCAGCCTGTAAGCTCACTTAGCACACTTCTCTCTGGTCCCTAGAACATTTCCTTCTTGTGATTCTACCTCCTCTCAGGAGCGTTTCCTTGTCCTTTTTGATTGGAGCTGCAGGCTTCCTTCCTGATCCTGCAGCACCTGAAGAACAAGTACGCTATCTCCTCTCCTAAGGGTTTCGTGTGACACAGCTACCCTTCTTAAACCTACCTTACAAATTCAACAGAAGGAAAAACTCATGGTACTTTAACTAAAGCTGAATGGCTATAAGTATTTCAAATTCATCTGGAACGAGCAGAGACTCCTCCTATCTAACAGTATTTCTGAGTGTGTGTTACAGTTGGTAACGCCTCACTTTTGGAGCAAAGCAGCCTCCACTACCACATCTGAGGAAGAAGGAAAGTAGGTTGGAAAGAGTATTTATCCTACCCTTTCTCAAAGGCAAAGGAGAAATGACATGGCACAGTTTAGTGTGAGGTGTCCCTGCTTCTGGCAGGGGGGTTGGAACTAGATGATCTTAAGGTCCTTTCCAACCCTAACTATTCTATGATTCTATAACATGCTGTACAGAAACTTCACATCTCTTCCAAGTATCTATTTTAGTAAGTAAAAGCCAATGCAAAAGAATTATAATGAGATGTCTTTTGTGTAAGGGTTACCACACATCAGACCTCTCCAATTATCATACAGAAAGATATCGACACTACTCAATACTGCACTGCAGTTACGCCAGGCTCTTTCTAAACTCAAAAGCTGATGTGGGAATATAAAGAAAAATCGATAGCAACAGTTCCATAAACAGTCTGAGAAGCATCATTTGCTATTACTTATGTGCATTAATATTATTCAAACAAGCGACATCTGTTTCACGGTTAAAAAGGAACATTCCAGAGCAGAAATTCAAGACAGCAATTTCAACAGACAACATGCTCTGCCAAAACAGCTCCTGCAAGCAAAGTTAAAATCCAGCAGTATTTGGTTAGGATTAGACAATGAACAACCACAGGTTGTACACAATCATAACGCTCTAGCTCACCTCTCGTATTTCATGGCCAGCTCCTCTATATGACTGCAAGTCTTCCAGTATTCCTTCTGCATCCTTTAACACTACATTCACCTGATTATAAATTTCCTTTTCAGATTCTGTAGGTTGGGCATCTAAACAGTAGAACATATTAAATATATATGTAACAACAATATGGAATTCAATAGGCACACCATCACCTATGGGGCAAATTCTTTATGCAGCAACTCATCAAGAATTTTCATTCTCAGAAGAGCTGCTATGATGTATGAGGAACTCCAAGAAAGTAGTGGTATTAATTTAGTAGTCTTTAGCTTCATTCAGCATCCCAGAAATCCACCTGGAAACTATCCTTCCTGACTGATTTAGAATTGAGTTATGAGAAGGAATCCTGACAAATTGTCTTTATGGCTACCACATCTATCTCACCTTGAAGTGCAGTACAAGCTCTGTGAAAGAGACTTAGGAAGGCACTCAAAGACACACTCACTGCAGATATTACAGGAGGTGCAATGTTTACTGTTATCTAGAAACACTGCATCAGATTATTTTCCATCTTCCCTGCTTCCCTTTTTTCTGGCTAGGAAAGGAGCCTACTTTTTTCCTTCTAAATATATTTAATTTTCAAAACATATTCTTTAACTGCATCACTGCAAAATCAGAGCTGACTACAAAAAGATCTCATGCAAAACTGTTTTGGTGTTGGTTTTTTATCCTCCCTCGATAAGAACATACGCTGTATCTCCGTTTGTCTGTAATTAGAGACTTTCCAAAAGTGTATTTGATCAACCTTTTGAAAAGCTACACAATGTTTCACGAAGTGTGATTCAGTGAGAACTATGTTTTGAGAAGAATCAACAAAAGGCTTTAAGTTTTCAAAATAATCACCTTCTACAAATATCTCAGACCTGAGTCAACTGATAAGAGATCAATTTCTCTTTCAAAATCCTGATGGCAGCTATAAGGTTAGTTCCTTTTAGACTGATAAGGAAAAAAACTAGTCAATGAAGCTGCTGCTGAAGCTGTTACAAAAACACACTTCTCTGCTTATGTGGGCAAAATATGTTATGAAATAATATCAAATACCTTAATCCAGGATTTCCAATTCCAAAGGTCAGGGTATTAACAACAGATTCTTTCTTATTGAGACAAATAAAAGCTATCCATGGACAATATTTCCTCCTCATGATTTTGTGCAATTTGAAGAGTCTGGAAAATGTCTTTTTTAAAGTGCTTTCTCCAGACCAATATAACTCCCTCTAACAGGGATGGAAGTTACATACTTACATTAAAACCAAACTAAATTAAAAATCACAGCACTCTAGTGTTACACAGTAGAAAAAAAGCACATTACAAAACAAATAATGCTAGAAGAAAGCAAGTTCCACATGCATTGCCTGTCTGGATGTTGCTGGAATTTTTGCATAACACTCATTAATTTTATGGTTTAATGCATAGAGAGTGGGCATTATTAGCAAATATGCCTATATATAGACCTTGCAACAGTTTAACTATGGTATTTTGAGAACCATCAAGAATTAGCAGAGGTAAAAAAAGCTGGTCACTCCTTTAAAAACCAGAAGGATAAGAGCACCATATTGATTAGGCATCGAGTAAAAGTGGCCAGTGCTTTTCAGATCATCACAAAGGTCACATTGATAATTTTGAAAGCTGCTGAAGACTGCTGTAAGAAATGAAGACAAAAAAAATGAGGGAGAAGAGCAGACAGGTAAGCACCAATTGACTGGCAGCAGTTCATGCACAAACATGAAATGCTATAGTGAAATACAGACTAAACCGTGAAGCTCTATAGCATTCCAGATTGTGTTGTTAAATAATGCAATCAAGACTTGCCACTTGGATCGTCTCACACTGAGTACATCTCTTGCCTATTTAATTTTTCATGTCATTTTTTCTTTACCCTCTCTAGCAAGGAGAGTTCATTTTTCAACATGGGGGGGGAAGGGACACAGCAGAAGGGCTTGTGAGAACTCCTCATTTCAAAACCCACCAACAAGCAGAACAGATGCAGTGCTATGACCTTCCAAGCTCAGAAATGAAAAATCACCTTCTAGATACAAATTAAGTGGTCTTTCACTGAGCAGCTGCCTATGCAAGTCAACGTCCTCAACACCTCTGTTAGTCTGTTTCACTTACAATAGAATCAGTGGACTACTATAATTCGCTTCCCTAAAATGCTCCAAAAATCCTAAACTGATTATTTATACTTAGTTTGCTGGGGTGGTGGCTTTGGGGGTTCTTTGTTTGTCTTGGTTATGACAAACTTTTAAATATATACTGCTAAATATATTGATATATTATATACTAGGTGCATGTATACACCTAGTCCTCTCCAGCAGAAGTAATCTGTAAACCTGGTTTGTCCCAGCTAAGCTCCTCTCCCATCTGTAATTCTCTTGTACCTAGAAAAGAGCTTGAATTTAAGAAATAATCCTAAATTCTTTCTATATTAACATCATAAATGCATTGTGCAGCCATCAGGAGACATCTAAAATGCACAATACAGAAAATGTTCAAGCCCTAATGCTGGCTGACTCAAAGCTATTAACTTATTTGCTTCTCAGTGCTGGTTAGGGCACTCTATTCTGAAAGCCTATCACAGATGGAGAAGGAGGGAAAGCTTTCTCCTTCTAAGCACAGCTGTCATGTTGAATAGATAGAGGTAGCATTCCCCTACATCAGTATGTACCTGCTATGGGTACAGATCAGCTATGGGACTGTCACTTGAGAATCTCCGATTGTGGAACTCATTTTCCTCAATGTGGAGTGCACAGTGCAGGAAAAGGAATGTGCACCTGGAGTTAGTCTTGACAGCTAAGGAAAAGCAACCTGCAATGCCAGGCATGTAAAGAGCAGGATGAAGGAGGGGTTCCTTTCTTCCCCTTCCGCTATGTAACTTCCTGCTACAACTTTATGAAAAGGCTTTGCCTTTACCAAGCACTGTTTCCCATAGAAATAATAACACAGCACAGCTCTCTGACAGGTTCTGAGGTTCGATATTGTTGCCAAGGGAGCTGATACAGGTTAACTTTCCCATTTTAATCCAATGGCAAGAAAAGTGAAGACTGAGGTCTCTCAAGCAAATAGGGAGTTCATCTCTAAGTTTAACCAGAACTAGATGCAATATAGTTAGAATTTGGAAAGCTCACACAAAAACGTATTAAAGACAAAAGAGGAGACTTGAAACAATATACAAATGCTGTTATGTGAACTAAATGCTATGGAAGTATGATAACATATTGCATGCAGGGAACACACACATTTAGTGACTATTTCAAAACATACTTGGCTAGCCTACAGAACTAGTAGGGAGAGAAATCTGGGGTTAAAAGTTTATACTGCACAGCAAATACTATTTAAACTGAGATTTTTCCCAGGGAAGAACACATCAAGTCATCTGAAACTAGCTGGGACAAAAACTCACAAGCAAGGGAGAGAAAAATCCCAGACTGCTGGAGATGAAATCATTTATTCATCTCTATCATTACTATGGAGAATGCTATCTCTGCGGCTCCTCTGAAACCCAGCCAAGTTCTTTGGAGGTACTGCAGAATACTTCCAGCACTAGCTTGAGATCACCATCTGCAACCAAAAGTACTCTGTATTTCAGCTCCTACTGAAATCAGTAAATTTGGAAAGGATTTGCACTGTGACAATAATGACACCAAAACGCTGAGCTCTGAGTTTCCCACATTGTAGGTGGCTGGTTTATGTTAACAATAGTGTCCTTACAAAGCTGTGCCTTTTCCTCTGCTCATGTTAAAGTGGCACTGCAAAGACTTTAGTAGAACACGTAAGCCAACTATTTGTGTCAAATGGGTAAGGTGAATGACCAAATAAAACATAAGCTTAACCAGTGTTGAGGCAAAGCAAAGCCAACACAGCCCATTCTATCGTTTACTGCAGTATTTTCTGCATGCATTCTAACAGTTACACAAATCATTAGAATCTAACACCAAGTATCTCAGAAAAAAATTAAGAAGTATCCTAGAAGCCAGTTGTAAACCTTTCTAAATTTGGAGTTTGTATCCCTATAAAGCTTTATGACATTCGATTTTTAGCTCTTTATTGTATTGTGCAAGAAACCTGCACCTAGCCTGCTCTCTCCAGAGGTATACATGGATTGAAGAACAAAAGACTTCAAACTGTGTATTATTGGGCCAGACATAACATAGAACTGGCAAATTTGTTTTTAATACAGAGCTTACTTGCTCTTCCACATAAAAACACAACGCTCAATATCACAAGATTAAGTGCCAAGTCTTGAAGAAAGATCTTGACTGTGTCAAAGCCAAGATCCTGTCAAGGCAAGCTATCTGAAACAGAGTAGAAAGAAGCATGGATACACAGTATAGCAGCAGAAACAAACGCAGGACAAGGTCCAAAATGAATAAAGAACAGTCTAACAACTCAGCCATAATATAAGTAACTTGATTTGACTGCGTATGTAAACATTTCATGTCAGCAACCTGCTTACTCTCATGCCAAATCTTGTTCATGCTCAAAACATGCACTTTAAAACAAAATTGATAGCTAAAGAACTGATTTTTATAGCAATTTTTATTGCAATTGATTTCAGAATTATGCCTTGAGTTTAATTCAGTCCAGGTAACTTGAATTTAATTTAATCCAATTAAATAGTATTTGCAGATTAAACTGGAGCTTCACAACTCCAACATTATCCCACGTGAGTTCTTCCCAATTCACTATGTCTTGACTATTCTGATGATACGAGAGATTTGAAGTAGTCTTGAACAGTTCTGAATATAGGCCTTGATTATCTTCCCTTTATGAAGAATTTCTATGGTTATCGACTTCCAATATCAATATAGTCTGAAGAGAGATTTGATAACATCAACAGGAAAGTATAAGCGTTTAGAGAAGGCATAACAGTAAAAGTCACTGAATCAAAACCATATTTCTCCATGCATTTGCTTTCATATTAGAACTAATATAACCAACTGCTACTATTTCATCAAACACAACTGAAAAATAATTTGGCAGAGGAAAAGAAGATATAATGAATCTTAAATTATGCGTATCACAATACTTCATCAATTCTTTTTATTATGCTATTCCATTGTATTTTATTACATGGTCAAAATGCACTTGAACATTAGTTTTCTTATTATATGCTTGCTGATGTACAGCTGGGCAAAGCAATAGCATAACCCAAATGAAAGTAATTAAACATGCAAAGCAGCAGCCAACAACACTTACCTGCCATTCCTAGGCTATGTCATGCAATAAACACTAAAAGCAGAAATACTAGCAATATGTGAACTTTCTAGAACACTTGGCATTGATCAGTCAAGCTATACACTTCTTTCCAAAAGCAATCTCATCTCTATACTCAGAGCCCCCTTTAAAGGAGGGATGACGTTAATTGTCAAATTTCAATGCCAAATCAAATAAGGTTCACATATACACCTTTAACATGATGATGCTGGAGAGCTATGAATAGCTGTAGTGAGCCAATTTGTATATGCAGCATTATTCGGTTGCACATTGGAGGTGAAGAAGAGACCATCAGGCTTCATACTTAATCCTTCCTCCATGTATCTCCTTGCAATTTCAAATAATCTTCAAGTAATCTTCAAATACTTCAAATTCTTTGATTAAAAGCAGACAGCATTTTGGTTTAAAACAAGATTCCAACAATAAAATATCATTTGAAAGCCCTCCCTGAAATAAATACATTACGTTTTGGAAATGGAGGTTGTTTTAAAACAGACTGTTTTCTACAAAGGTTCAGTAAACAATTATCCATAGCTCAGGCATGCAAAGCTGTTAGAAAGATGGCAAAGTGAAAACATACATTTAGTACATGACAGATGCAGTCTACTGCAGGCAAAGAGTAATAGATATATAAAATCAACTTCTCACTTTCAAAATCAAGGAAAAAATTTGGCCCCTGCTCAAGGTCTGTGCATGTCAAAACTTTTAGAAGGTTCCCCATGTTAAGGTACCTGCCAAGACAAGAATGAGAGAAAAGACAAATTTCTTTTTACAAGGAACAGACCAAATGTAGTTGACTGAAGCAGTGGGGGAAAGAAAACCAGACAGTTCCATCAGGCATGAACCCATCCTTCAGGTTGCTGCCCTGATGGGTAAAGGGAGACCCCATCAAGGATGTTCAGCTGGTGGTCCCAGAGATGCAATGCACCTTTCCTGTAAGGAATGACTATGTCACCAACATCTTCAGAGCTGCCCCTCAGAGAGAGGCAGGACTCCAACCAGAGGCCTTGCTGTGACTCATTCTGTCCCGGTACACCCTAGCACAAGTGTCCTGAGCAGGAGTACCATGTTGAAGGCCAAGCAGCATATTTGCAAGCACTGATACTGTAGCCATGCTACAGATTTTTACCTGATGAGACAGCAGAAGGAAAGAGCTTGAATTTTGTCAGCCCTTGAATTTTGTCAGAAAGCCATTATGGAAAAAGGCATCAAAATACATCACTTCAGTGTGCAGAAAATGCTGACATGGGTATGACACAGATCTTTTACACAAAGTGCCCAAAACATCTGAGAACCTCAGACAACTCCACTTTGGATTTTTGGATGTAAAAAGAATGCACATTAACTGCATCACGAAGAAGCAAACCAGGATCAGGAATGATTTCGTACTCATTGCTGTATAAGGATTACAGTGAACAACTGCTCAGCACAGATTACTATGGCATACTGACAGAATTTTTCACTGTATGATTATTTGATTTGCAGGCAGATGGATGGACATCACTGACCACAGAGACCCAAAATGACTAAGCACAAGGAAAGAAAATTTACACAGTAGCATGATGGTGGCTTGGCTACTACTGTAAGGGGGGAAAAGAAAAGAACAAAAAATAAGAGGAATGGAGAAAAATAACCCAAAACATGCAACTCTTTCAAATTGCAGATTTGCAACTGAGTCCCCTATAGCCTTCACTGCAGCAGGTATAAGCAACCCTACTGTTACCATTTGAAATGCACCAGCTGTGAAGGGCTGAGAGACTTACTTTCAAAATCCAAGAAAAAATGTGCTGCATTGTGGTCTATGTCCCTGGTTAGCACCTTAATGAGATTACCCATGCCAGCAAACCTAAAAATAAAAATGGCAAGATAATTTAGTTCCAACAACCATCTCCTACTTTAAGTACACGCCTGGGGCTCACTGGAGTAGGGCTCCCATTGAGTTTTGCACACTGGATTCCTCACCTTCTGGTGGGAAGTAGAAAACGTGCACAGTACAGCACATTTCCACTGCCTTTCTTCTCAGCAAGGAGTGATAGGTGAAAAACAGTAAGAGTTATAGGTTGGGCAAAAATAAAGATCTGAATTACTGGCTCTTTTTCATCCTTAACACACTTACAGAACATGTTAGCTATGATGACTGAGCAATTGGTCTCATAACTGCAGCAACCGGCAGCCAAAGCAGCCATTATTACTTAGGACAAAAGCAACCTCAAATGGAACTGGTGTCATCATAAGTCTGTATTTTTATTATCTCTCCATAATCCAAAACAAATTTTGGAATGCCTTTTAGTAGTCATCTGTGGCCAATGAACAGTTTTTTCCCTGTTAAATCATGTTCAGTGACGAGTTAAACAGAAGTTAGACTTTCCCAAAACCAGGAGATAATCAAGTTTCAACAGTTCTTCTTGTGCTTGCCGTCACATCCCAGCTAAAAGTGGAAGAAAAATTAGATAGTCATTAGATTACTTGAAGTCACATAAATTAGAGGAGCAGTTTTAAATGTTACCATAACTTTCAGATCTCAGTACTTTCAGTCGGACTACGAAAAACGCATTTCATAACAACGCAGCTTTCTCAAGGACCCTCCCATGTTCTACAGAGGTTGAATACACACTTAAGCACCATTGCCCTGAAATACCAGGAGTTCACTGGAGCGATGCTGCAAGACAAACACATGATGCTCCCCAGAAATCTGATTTTGAATTATTTAAGAATAAGAAGATATCAACAGCCTGATATCTGAATTTAAGGTCTAAAAAACCCAATTTTCAAATTAGTATAACTATACCAACCTACCAGCATACGCCCCTTTTTCCCCCTGATTATTTCTTTTACCTGGAGCAAGGCAGCATGACAGTAAGAACCATTAATTTATTAGGAATCAATGAAACTGAAGCAATGTGAAGTCAAAACAAGCTGCCTGAGAAAACAAGTTTTCAGAACCTGCGCTGACAGGTATCTTGAGTTCCATAAGGAAAGCACAACCGGTATGTGAAGGAAAAGCAAACTAACAACAGCACACATTCTATTCTTCAGGATCCACAAGGATCAGTAATAACTCACACAATCAACAAAAGCTGGAGAAGGAAGAGGAATTAATCCCAAATTGTTGAAAATGATCCTGTCTCTGCTCCGACATCTTCTGCAGAATGCTCAAACAGTGAAAAATCCAGGTTTTTATCACAGCATCTTTGCATGTAATCCAACCAATCACAGTGATTCTGCACACAGAACTTCATCACTACGTGCGTTACTTGCTTTTTTTACACATTCAACCTTCTCCTTAAAACTCAAGAAAATGCCTAAGCATTTGAACTCAGTTCTTGGGAAAGTCAGGCTTGATTTCTGAGCCTGTGAAAAACACCCCTTATTTAAGGAAGTTTTCAATTAGGATTGTCTAGTTTAGACACTTAAGAACCAATCCATCAAAACGTGTTTCTTCTAAGGGGCAGCTTTTTCAGAGCTTTCTATACAGTGGCTTAGTAAAGTCTTCAAATGCTACACGTGCACCAATGCTGTGTAAACAAGCAACATCAGAAAGCAGAGAAATTACCTTTCCGTGTCTAGCTAGCATGTTCTGTGACACATGACTGAATAAGCCACTTTGTCCGCTCCCCTACAATGAGGACATTCATAATGGGGAAAAAGCTAAAACACAGACTCATACTTAAACAAATACTTTCAATAGGAACAGTAAAAAGCCAAAAGTACAAGCTGCCTAATGATGACTGAGTCTGTAGGTTCAGATTTAAAATACAAACCTCAGTCTCAGAAAGCGCATTACATAGTCCCATATTGACAAGCAAAGAGCAAACACATAGTACTGAACAGTGTTACCTGCCTGAAGAGAACTCCAACTATCCCTACAATTACTGCCATGCTTCAGCTCTTCAGCTGCACCATTCTATCCTCCACAAAAATATTTTCAAGACCTCAGGCAAATGCCTCTATATACAATTTGCCTTTGATATTAACCAGTCTCCTAAAAGCTTACAGAGTCACACATGTAGTTTAAATATCGGATAACATTACTTCTGAAGGTCGGAGCAGGGATATGCTCGTGGGGTTGAAATATTTTGAAGGTAAGTTTATAGAAAAGCATATAGCCATTGCAGAGCAGAATGTTTAACTGAACCCCTACCACTTCCTAAAATGAGTAAGGGGCCAGGGGCTCTGGTTTTGCACTACAAATACCTTCATTCAGACCTTCATCCCTCAGAAAAGTTTGCCACTCAGGATGTAAGGTTTCTTTTCTGGGAGTGAGTTTAATAAA
>NDXB01013345.1:207955-219555 GCA_002631895.1 Agapornis roseicollis | reverse complement strand
TCAAGAAGTTGTAGAGAGTGATAAGGTCACCTCTGAGTCTCCTTTTCTCCAGGCTAAACAACTCCAGTTCTCTCAATCTCTCCTCATAGGGCTTGTGCTCCAAGCCCCTCACCAGCCTCGTTGCCCTCCTTTGGATGCACTCAATCATTTCCACATCCTTCTTAAACTGAGGGGCCCAGAACTGGACACAGTACTCAAGGTGTGGCCTCACCAGTGCTGAGTACAGGGGAAGAATAACCTCCTTGTTTCTGCTGGCCACACCATTCCTAATACAGGCCAGAATGCCACAGGCCTTCTTGGCCACCAGGGCACACTGCTTGGACAAAACCTGCTTGGACAGTTTCCTGTGCAACCTGCTCTAGGTGGCCCTTCCTTGGCAGAGAGGATGTACCAGATGATCTCTAGAGGCCCCTTCCAACCTTAGTAATTCTGTGAAATGGTAATATAATGGGAGTGTTTCAATATGTTCCTTTCTTCCAGTAGCCAATTCAGTCTAGATTTGTTTCTTAGCAGAAGGAATTGCAGAGAAAAGATATGTGTAACCCCATTAAATTTCCTTCGGAGGGTTCTTATTGAGCAGGACACATTATAACATATTTCAGAAGACGGGTTTTTTTTGTTAATTAAAATGCTACTTCACTACCTGTCATGCTCCACCCCCTTGGACTGCAGATGCGATTTATATCAGTGGCTGACAACAAAGCATAATGTGCAGCACTGATACAAATTTTAAATTTTAAAACTCTCTGGGAAGCCTTATATACACATTTATCATTTCCTTTTTCATTGGGTCCCAAATGAATGGGCTTGCACTGCAGGAAAATGAAATCAAATGAAACTTTTCATTCTGGATTTTTCTCTCCAGGTGGCAGGAAATTGGGATTTGGGGACTACTGTCAGGCAGCTTTTTTAGAGGACATCTCTTTCTCCTACTGTTGTTATGAGTCCCTTCACAGCCTCTGGCCACTTCAACCTCATCAAAACTAAAACAAGGAGATATTAATTATTCAATATCAGCTATACAATAATACAATAACTTCCAATATCATGGAAATGCTGGGAAATGTATGTTTTCATAGTATTTGATTTTACTAAATGAGTGATTAGCTTTCATGGGAATTTTTTCTGTAAAGTCTCTTTTGAAAGAAAAAAAAATCTCTAGTGTAATGTTTGATCAAATGCCACTCTATCCAAATATCTTTCTGATGTTGATATAAAAATTCAAGCATGGCCTGTTGTGTGACCAAATCTGGCCAGATCTCTGAGCATTCTTGTATCCAGTGGGCTATTAGAAACAGCTGTACCTATTACTTTAGGTGGAAGTTAAATTTCTGCTGAGACAATCCAGAGAACATCCTTTCCCTGATCTGTTCTTCTCCCTGAGCTGCTGGGGTCTTTCTCAGAGCTTTGCCTTGTTGTTTTCTGTGCTTCTGTGGCCCTTTCTTCCATGCTTCTACTAAGCCCAAGAGCAAACCGATGAAGTCGGCTCAGCCTGTGGTGATGTTTTCCAGTGGAGGCAAAAAGAATTATGGCTTTGTTCATTCAGTCTTGGGTTAGGCTTCTTAAGAGGAAGCCAGCTGTGATCCTGAAATGTGGAAGACAGTATTTTTAGGAACTGATTAAGTTTATTCTGTCCCTGAGCTAAGGATGACATGCCTATTCAGAATCTCAGTTCATATCAGACTCTTCTGTCCTTCAGATAGCAGTGACTGGAAACATTTTGTTTTATCATCTCAGCTGGCGCATTTTCTTCTTAAATGCAGACTTTGTTACAGTGATCCATAACTGAGAATCCCTTCAGGCTTGTCTACTACATTGCACTCTATCAGATTCAAAGTGTGAAGAATCCTTGAAATCTCCAGTTCCTGCAGAATACAGTTGCTTTCCCTCACAAGCACTGTACTAGTGAGAACATATCACAACTCTGCTCCACAGGCTACATTCCGCACGAGAAAATCAGGGTGTCAAAAAAAGATCTCAAAAGGCCTGTAGTCAGCTATAAGTAAAAGGGCATCTGCAAATGTGGAATTCTTAATCTAAATCCCAAGGACATTCAAGAGAGTCAGAACAGAGATGTGTCAGTTACAGCTTGTGAAGTGACTCCTGCTTAATTGCACTTGGGTCCCAACCCTGGGTACTTTGAGATAACTTCTAGCTCCCTGGGTTTTTCAGTTGCTACCAGTCCATCACATTTAGAACTTTTGTCTAATAAACATTTACTGACAGGTGTGCTCTATGTGAGTAAGGCTGCTACCTTGAAAGCCTTTACTTTGGAGCTTGGTGGCTTTAAACCCCCTGATATAGACATTCTGCAGAGCTGCGAACGGGCATACAAGGATCATCTTTGTGAATTTTGCGCTGCACAATAAGGGGAACAACTGCATAGATACTGCTTACAGCTATTTTTTACTCCTACCTACCTAATAATCAATAAAGCCTGCACTAATCCATCCTTACAGGGTGGAGGGGAAGAGCTGGCAAATGTTCTTCCTCCCTTATGCTGTTTTGCTACTTTTATTTATCAGCAGTACAGCTCAGTGCTAAATCACTGAACCAAATACAGGCTCTGACCTTTTGGGTGACCTTGAGCCACTTACTTCTCTGTGCTTCTCTTTTGCTTCACCTCTTTGTTGTTTCCTTTAAATGCATAGTATAAAATTATGCAGACTTGATTCAGTCTTTGAAGAGCATTTTCTGTTTTAGCAGAACCCCACCCCTCGCTGTTAATTCCAGGTTCGTAGGCTCATGATTAAGTTACTATGGTGTAACAAGGTATCTTACATCTGTTGCTCATTAGGGGGAATTGCCTGAGCCAGAGTAAATGACTACATTTGAAACAGTCATCTTGACTTTCTCTGTAGTCAGTGAAAAGAATTTGTCACTCTTAGGTTGTGTTCTGCAGTAGACAGCTAACATACATCAGGTGAATCCTGTCCCCTGAATGCCTTCTTCTCTCCATTGATTATGAAGAGTGTCTAGAAGAAATAGTTGAGATAAAGATTTCCACACTGTGGTAGTCTAAAGCTATGTGGAAATTACTTTCCTGGTAAGCAGTCATATATGTGTTCTTTACCTCAAACAAAAGTGAACTGCTTTGATGAAACTAATTTTTTATGAGCTAGGTCTAATTACAGTACGTTTACTCTGAGCCAAATATACACTTGCAATTAACATAGGTCAGCTGACACGTAAGTGGATCACACGTTCACTCACCTGCTTTTTCTAACCATGTTTGTTTACCATCAGCCCACTTTGTGACCAAGTCTTTTTAAAGCCCCTTCTTTTTCCCCTCTCTTTGACTGTGCAGACTGAGGGCAAGGTCACTTTTTCTACTGATTTATCATATTTATCTTAGTCTCTCAAGCAGAGTAACCTCAGTTTCCACCTCTTTCTGAGGTTTCCTTTTCCTTTTACTCATAAGATCCCTTCTTTCTATGCAGCTTTCTCAATGCTCTTTATGAAGGACACTGTAAAAATGAACTGAATTTTAATACCTAAGTCTTAGAAAAATTTAAAATGCAGACAGTAGGTATAAACTATTTTGTAAATCAGCAGCCTTACAATTTTTAAACCTGGCTGTAGTATGAATATAAGATTGCTTAAAAGCAAATACTTGTAAAGATGCAAACAGCTAGAAAGGCACCCTTGGAAATATTTTTCATACTATGACTGTGGGAGATAATATTCCCAAGCAAAATCTCTTTTTGTTGTTGTTGTAGCTGGATGTGGAAACAACAGAGCTGTTTCTACAATGTAAACAGATTTTAATGTAGATTTCCAAATACTCATCTAAGACTTTTTATTGAAATATGGTTGTTTACCTGTGGTATAGAAATTACACAGATATACAACATAAGCTGTATCTTTTCTGGCTGTATCAAATATTTAATACCTGGTATTCTTTGGGATTTGTTAGCATCTCCTTTAAAACTTGCCTGCGGCAGTTACAAGATGGAATGTAAAAAGTGGTTTTGATTATCGTTTTGGATTGTCACCTTGACAGTTTGGGTTGGGTTTTATAGGCACGGAGAAAGAGCACACACAGTCACACACAATTGCTCCTTTTCACTTTGCATCCCTTTCCCAGTAGACAATACTCTACAGAAATGGCTCAGGAGCAGAACAGACATGAAAGGATTACCAAGTGGAGCCATTTGAGGGAAACTTGGTTTATTATTATTTGGAGTCAGGAACACCTAAAGTGGCCAGCTTAATCATAAATTGCTATTGTCAGGGGATCACAAATAAACCTTAGTGGGTATTTGAGTGGTAAAGTCAAAGACACTGCTGTAAACAAATACAGAGGAAGAGAAAAAGCAAGTGGAAGGAAAGAGTAAAGTAAATAAAAATTCAAAAAGCAAGAGAGGAAAAGCTAAGTATCTTCAGCTTTGGTTGCCTTTTGAATGAATAGGAAATGCTTAACACCAAGAGAAGTCTAAGGTCATTGCTTAACTTTTAATCTGATCTAGAAGATTCAAGAGTATGCTAACGTATCTATATGTTTCCTTTTAAAAGAAAACTAATCTGCCTGTTGTTTTGAGTACCTCACCACCTACTAGCTCCCAGGTCCCCTCTAGGATGAAGGCTGTGCTTGGCCACACTGTTCTAAGAGTGCCCATCAATCCCTTTTTGTCCACTGGGGGAAACATATTTTGTCACAAGTGAATGGGAATCATACCTGAGCATCAGGCAGTGGGTGACAGGGTTCCAATAACTATTTCTTTGTGGCTGGGGTTTGTGTTTGTTTTGATGCAGACTGGAGGCTGCTGTTTGCACAATTGAGCGGGCTGTTCTGAGCACTAAATATTAGGCACGAGGAAGACTCAGATGAGTGATTTTATCATGAGGGAAGAAGAAGGAAATACCATTGTTAGATTCAGCACTGTGTTTCTGCTTTCAGACTATTTCACGGTACCAGTGCAAGTTGAGCTTCTGAGATTTTCTGTAAATGACACCTAAACATCATAATGAATTGAGTGTATTAACATCTGTCTTTACATTAAGTCTGCACAGAGCTTTACCCTGAAACCCACAAGTCTTTGTGAAGCACACAGATTTTATTTTTTTCCATTTAAGTCTTTTTATTACTGTGGTGCCAGCTATTGCTGCTATTGTTAAATGTCTGTCAGCATTTCCATTATAAACCTTATTTTCAAGGGATTTATTACCTATGTATTTTACTTCATGTTGTTCTGAACCTTGCCATAGGAAATTTTGAACATGGACTAAATGCCACTCTCTTACCTTGCCACATTTAATTTAAACACATATAGGTATTCTGGATTGACTCTTGCAAAAGCAAAAGGAGGATCTCAGGTAATATCATATTCCTGCAAAATAGAATTTGAGCAGGAAGTTAAACAAAGCATGATTTATTTTTTCAATTTGGAAAAAAGTGGCAGAAATTTTTGGTTTGCAAATAAAATTTTTCAGACTTTCATGACCGCACAGTGTGTTGAAGGATATTTTTCCTCTCCAAAAATAAAAACATAAGATTGAATACCATATTTTGTGCGTAGCTATACTTCCTATATTATTTCCTATAAGTCCCATAATTTTTATCTATTCTTGACATTTCAGAATACACAGAAATAGTGAGTTTAAAAAACACCTTTAAAACATATAGAGACATGCTTTCAGTCCCAGGTAATTACGTAGTTCTGTGACAATTCATGAGCTGTACTGTTGTCATAATGCAAAAATTCCTTCCCATTGTTTTACCCCTGGAAAAGCCATGGAACTACTTCATTCTCTATGTTTGTCCATTAGCAATAATCCCAAGGGCTGAAAAATATACTTTGGAATGATTGTAATAAGCACAACATATTTTTTTATTGAGAGATGGTTAAATGGTAAAATGATTTTGTTCTGTAAGAGCCTAGAGTTGGAGGAGATTTCTAATCAGAGAGTGCTCTTTGTTCTAGCAGAGAGCTAATGAGACTTCAGTGGCCAGAAGCTGAGGCTGGTTATGTTCAGATTAGAAAAGAACAGTATATTTTTAACACTAAGGGTCGTTAGCCCCTTACATGTATTGCCAAAGGCTGTGGTTGACAGTGTTTTATTGTTTTAAATCAAGTTTGTGTGGCTTTTGGAAAGAGAAGTTCTAGTTCAGCAGCAAGGTGTTAGTTCTGATGCAACAATTATTGAGTGAAAATCTGTATTTGTGTCACGAGATAATGATGATGGTGGATTTTGCCTATTCAAATCTAGGAATTGCTGACAGTCAGGTGCCTTTCTTGTGTTCAGAGACTCAGATCTTAGTCCATGTCATGGGTAGCTCTGTCAGTATTGTGCATGTTAGATGCGCAATTCTAATATTATCAAAGTGGTGTAGGAAAATGTTGGTGAAGAATGGCTGCATTGATTCTGATTAAATGCATGGAGTCTCTTAAAAATCATTTGTACAACTATATAAAAGCCATTTAGTGCTTTGTTTAAACCCACTGTATTTTTCAAATATGTTATCACAGCACAAAATCCTGGCTCCAAATGTATTAATGGGGCCAGATTTTCTCGTAAACTGTACCATTTATGTATAATGGAGCATGTGAATCTATCCTTCACAAAAATGATCATTTGAAAATAATTCTACATTTATCAGATATTATGAAGCTATGTTCTGGAAAATATGAACGCAGCAAAGAAGAACATCTTCAGTGCA
Organism: Agapornis roseicollis; assembly: GCA_002631895.1. Lineage (NCBI taxonomy): Eukaryota > Metazoa > Chordata > Aves > Psittaciformes > Psittacidae > Agapornis > Agapornis roseicollis. Next base: position 212,894 of record NDXB01013345.1, on the reverse strand, counting down.
CAACTTTGATTTACTGGCATTCTCCAGAGAAATTACTGGCACAGTGTTACTCCACAGTATTTTTTCTAAGCACTCCCTGTGACTACACAAAGCACAGGACATTCCACATTTTCATTCTCCTTCACTGTAAACTTTGGATAAATCTTGATAATTTATGTTTGATAATTTTATCTTACCATAGTTTCATCAAATTAATGAGCCAAAGTTCAGTTGAATAGTTTAAATAAATGTCTTTATTTGATCTTCTTTGACAGCCTGTATGTGTATTTTGAACTATATCTCCAGGTTAATTATTTTTTCCAATTTTTGCAGGCTGAAGGGACTATTTGTTGATTATAGAATCATAGGATGTGATTTTCATGATATAATACGGCAAAAATTTCAAATATTTTGTTGCTTTAAATCAATAAGGCAAGCAAATTTTTTCTATGTTACAGTACATGCACTTATTCCAGTACATGTACAATGCAATACATTTTTACTAGTCTATAGTGCAATTGTCAGGCTAACAAGCTGGTAAGAAGTTTTGAATATGTCACTTTTTTGGTTTAGGACATGTGTATCCCCTCTAAGGAGTCAGGAAGTTTAGTCTGGCTTCTGAAATTTATTTTGGTTTGGAGTTCTAGAATAGAGTTCTCATCAGGGGTTAACCTAGGGGGAATGATGAATTACACCACCAGAGAGCAACAGTTACAGACTGCTGCCTGTAGATCGAGGCAGCAGGTGACCTCTATAGACCTATAAAGCCTCTCTATGTCATTTTATTGGTTTTTTCCCCTGTAGGACTGCATCTCAACAACCTACCTCTTTGTAATGTTGCCTATTTTACCCCTCTGGAAGCTTCCTCACAGACCTTTTTCAGTAGCCTCAGTGATGTGACACAGCTGGGCCACATCCGAGAAGGAACACAGATCCCTGATGTGTTGGCTGCCAAGCTTCCCTGTCCAGCCCTCCCTGACTGTTGGGGGCAGGAACCTCGAGCATGGGTTGAGAGGGTTGCGGAATGAATGTAAGTTTGGCAGCGTTCATAGCCAGAAGTCTTTCCTCATTAAAAAATACTGAGACTTCTTTTGCTCTGACACTCTTACTTAGGCTTGTGCAATTAGCTACTTTTAGAGACAAATAAATGCATAAATAAGTCTCTCTTCTGACCCATTATAGACTTTTTTTTAGATGTAGGTAGGGGTTTTTTTGGGGTTTTTTTTTGTTGTTGTTGTTGTTGTTTTTCTCAAAATACATTTTAAAATGTCAGTTAAATATCAGTTATGTTTCCAAGACAGGTACACATCTTCTAATACAATGCTGTTTGACCTTATTGTCTTCCATGTGCTTGTACAGCATCTAAAGAGGCAAGAGCTATGAATATCATGTTTACTAGATGAAGAACTGAGTCATGGAAAGTTAAATATTAAAGAATAGAAGAGAAATCTTCGACAGAACAAGTAGATGCATTTCAGGTACCTGCGGTCCCAGTTTAGTGCCTCCATCAAACAATTCTCAGTCAAACAGAAACAGAGGTTATGTCTGTTTCACTAATGACAGGCTGTAGTACTGAAGGAAATATTAAAGCATTTGCAGCTTTTCATTTCAACATGAACTTACAGCATCTTCTAACTTTCCTTAACCACAGTCAACGTTGAGTAAAAGAAAAAGTAGGAAAAGAAAATATTCATAGTGTGTTCAATATCTCCTTATTCATACATGATGTTATATAGAATAATATATGCACATGGTGGCTTATCTCCCTTATGGCATTCATCGTCACCTGTGAGGAGAGAAATAATAAGTCACTGGTGACTATTGCACTTGACTTATCCTTCCACATCAGAGAAGATAAATGCCAATAGAAAGATCAAGCATTTTGTATTCTTTTCTAGGGGAAAGGGAATTTATCATAGGAATATTAGAATTTATCTTGATCAGATACAGATGATTTCATCACGGTAATGAGGGAATCCTTATTGCATTCAGGCAATGTCTATGTTTTGAATGTAATTTCATTTTTTATATACTGTTTAGTGTTTAAAATGACTCCTACTTATAATTCAGTGCAAGTTGGAGCTCTCAATTCCTACTGAACTCCACTGAGGAGGAATTATTTGGTTAAATGGAAAAAGGAGCAGAAACAAGAAAAGAGAATAGGAAGGAGAGCAAATATAGGAATTTATGTAAAAGGAAATCAGTTGGCACACGTATTTGTTGTCATGCACATAAAATGCAGCATGTCAATTTAAATTGCACACTTCCCAACTCCTGCTAATTTAACATCATTTTAATACAGCTTTTATGCATGAAGTTAATATCTATTGTAGATAAAACTGCAGCAGAACAGCTTTTCCAGATACTGTATTTGAAAAATACCAGCAAACTTTCCCTCAGAGTAGTGTTTCACTGGTTCTTTCTACAATCTGTCTGTATTTCCTTCTGTATTTCATTTTTATTTTCAGTAACAAAGGCATTTTCACTAAAAGCGTAGGCTCTGCTTCTAGATACATTGGTATGGTTTCATTCAGTGCTCCAGGACCAGGAAGAAGTGAATTCAGCCCTGAGAAAATGTCCTTATGATATTCCAGAATAGGAATTTGGTCAGCATTTGATCAGAGAGATCAGAGTCCAGTTCTTCAGACATCTGTTCAGTGGAAACTGTTTTTGAGAACAAGCCCCATACAATTCAGCTGCCATAATAATTTATTTGGGCTGGAAAGACTGAGAGACACCTACAAAAATTACACCGTGACTTAACTGACAGCAGCCATGAGGTGGAGCAGGTTAATTAGAAGGAAATCAAAATGTTTGTTTATGCTCAATGAATCTGATAGTACAGGGATGCTGTAAAAAGTGAAGCAGTAAATACATGGTAGTGTTGTGACTGTATGTAGTGAATTACATTACGTTTGCTAATATCGGCTGGACTGTTTATAAGGAAAATTTAATCTATAAAAAAATCTTTAGGCTCATATTGCAGACAATTCTGATTTCTTAAAGGTTCATATTACAGATTCTTCATGTATCAGCATTGCCTGATATTGCAATATAGAACATTTTACAGTGACATGCCCTGCTGTTTGTCACTTTGCATCATGGTGCTATATCTCAAAAATCACAGCCCTACCTAACCTCTCTGCTTCTCTTTTTTATTTATGGATAGCAAATGGACACTGAATAACTCTGGAAAGCAAGGGTTTTCAAAGATCAGGAACATAGAAGCAATTTTTAAATTGATGTTTCATGGACTAAATAGGTAGAACTGTGACTACTTAAACTCATATTTTAAAAAGAAATGAATATCTTTAACTTCAGGAACTCGCTTTAGTACATATACTCATCAACATAATTCAGAAAATATTTCCACCTTTGTTTTATAATTTTTTTTATTTTTTTTTTTGTAACAATAAACAATAAGTTCGTCAATGAGTCTACCTGCATATCATAGATATCCTTTTCTGTGTTTAAGTATTTCACATAAATGTGATGAAGTTATCTTAGGGAATATGTGAATTCTTCTGCATGTGTTATCTAAATAAATATTTTGTGTATACTTTTAAGTTCATATTTGTGTTGAGACTAATATACTGCAACCTTGAGCACAGTGGGAGCTATGAGAATCAGGGGAGCCATCAACCAGGCTGATTAGACTGCCCACTGAGCACAAGTGATATCAAAACAAGCAAGTTTTGGCCAGCATTAAAAGCAGAATGCAGCAGGAACTGCAGGCATGTTACACAAAGTGGGATGCTGTTGGCATTTCTAAAATAGCAAGATGTTGCAAAAATGGACCAATCACCCCAAAATGCAGCCCAGAGTGATCAGTGAGTCTCATGGGAATGATGGGACACTGCTAGTGGAATTGAAAACTAAATCATAGCCTTCGCTGTGCGCACAGTTATGGATACACATGTTTATATATAATCTGTCCACATATCTGTCAACATTACTATTCATGACTGCTGTGGCACCTTGGTATTCTGATGATATTTCAGTGAAAGAAAGCAACTTTTTTTTTTATTATCTTGTGAAAGAATTGCATCTGCATGTAAACAGATTTACAAAAGCTGGAGGAGTACATTTTCAAAGCTCTGAATACAATTTTAGTATCACGGGCTGCTACAGGTCTCTAAATTGAGCTCTGCACAACTCCTGACAGAATTCAGAAAGAAATTTATAGCTATTTTTCTTTTAGGAAATATGTATGTATAGACATACAGTATTTTGCCTGTGATGTTCCTGTTGACGAAGGAGCCATTATGGATTTCTTAATCTGGGAAAGAACAGGTGGAAAGACAGATACTTCAGTTTGAGAACTGAGAAATTCTTCATTATTATTTTCTTAAACGTCATTTAAAGCACTTCTTGCTATCCATGCTATGGTGGATCACTCATTCTGTGGAAATCTAGAGCACCCAAAGCTGGGGTTCTCTGTATTCACAAAACATCTGAGGTAGTTTTCCAACTGTCATGGTTTCAGCTGGGATAGTGTTAATTTCCTTCCTAGTAGCTGGTGCAGTGCTGTGTTTTGGCTTTAGTCTGAGAATAATACTGATAACAGACCGATGTTTTAGCTGTTGCTAAGTAGCACTTACCCTGATCAAGGACTTTTCAGTCTTTCATGCTCTGCCAGTGAGGAGGGGCACAAGATGCCAGGAAGAAGCAGAGAGAACACCTGACCCAAACTAGCCAAAGGGTTATTCCATACCGTAGCACATCATGCCCAGTATATGAACTGGGAGAGCTGGCCAGAAGGAACCAATCGCTGCTCAGGAACAGACTGAGTACTGGTCATCGTGTCGTGAGCAATTGTGTTGTGCATCACTTGTTTTTCCTCGCCGCCCTTATCATAATTATTATGATAATTATTTTTAATCATTATATTTTGTTTTATTTATTTTTTTAAACTGTTCTTATCTTGACATAGGAGTTTTCTTTTTTTTTTTTTTTTTTT
>NDXB01013345.1:189164-207892 GCA_002631895.1 Agapornis roseicollis | reverse complement strand
TTTTTTTTTTTTTTTTTTTTTTTTTTTTTTTTTTTTTTTTTTTTTTTTTTTTTTTTTTTTTTTTTTTTTTTTTTTTTTTTTTTTCCAGTTCTCTTCAAGATCCCACCAAGGGGAATGTGGGGAATGAGCTAGTGGTTGTGTGGTACTTTGCTAGCTGGGCTTAAATTGCAAGTGAGCTTTTCTACTGACAAGGGGTATGGACAATATGTTTGTGCTGTTAGCAAGTGAAAGGAGGAGGGATTAGCAACTGAACCACAGCAAATCTATAAATATGGGAATCTAAGGGCTCTAAAACCCACTGCTTGCTTTGTTTTGGTTAGAAACATTTTGATTTCCTGTGAGAAAAGGTAGTTAGTCTCTGATTACAAAATACTATCTTCTACTTTTTTTTCCCAATGTTCTGTCCCCATGCAGAAGCAGATTTAAGATTTGGGTACTCATTTCTCCTCAACATGAAGCTATTTAGAATAACGCCATATAGCATATAGCCCAGTGTCCATCACCTTCTTGTGCCTGCCACTTGAGGAACATACACAAATCACCAACCTATTTATATTTGACAGAAATCTTTTGTTCCCTCATTTTTACAAATGAAAACTTTTAAAAATACAAAGTTAAAATAATGAAGACACATAGGAAAATTATCCACTGCATTTTAAATCTCCTGCAACAAATATTATCTTTTTGTCCCTCAGTTTTTGGGAAGCATCAGAGTTAGTGTTTACAATCATTAAATGTTTTTCACAATGTTCAAAAAAAGTGCTTTGATTACATTTGATCTTATCCCTACAGTAGAGCATGATTTATGTCAACTTATGTACAAAATGAGACAATTAAATCTTTGACATGAAAACCAAACTTTCAAGAGGATGTTCACCACTTGAAATTTTAGCAGTTTGAACTATATTTGTGAAATACAGAAATGGTTACAACAGTAAAACTGACAACCCCTTCAACCATCAGAAATTATTTTTATGGGGGTTTAGTGGTATGTCCAGATAGAAGGAGTTACAATTTCAGTGTAAACTTGTGTACTTGAAGACTGAAGACTGTCAATAAAGAGAATTTAACAGACTGCTTGGGAAACCTATCAGACTCTTTCTAGTTCATTCCAGCTACTTGGCCCTTTAACAAAGAGGATCAAAGTAAAAGCTGTTTAAAATAATCTTCATTCTTCTCTGCCATGGTACAGGCTGCTGTTCTTGGGGAGTTCTTCATTGCAACTATCTGTTTCCTAAGCATTTTGTCTTTCACCAGTATTCAGAAGAAATATGTTCCACAGTAAATTGTATGTCCCATCATGTCTTTCAAGTGTCAATAAAACATATGTACAGACTACAATGTAGTTCTGCTTATGAAGACTCAGCAGTCCGTGATATCTTCTTCCCATTTCTCCATTTTATCATAATCCCATGGTGCTTCTTATGAGAAAACAGTTATTTTACTTCAATTCAAGAGTGTTTGCACACAGTCCTAACTGTTGCTTTTCATATTCTGAATGTAAACCTGTTCTGATGGATATATATGTATGTTTTATGGAACCAAAATGTCAGTGGCCTTTGGTCCAAGTAATAAAATCTGCTCTTACACAGAAACAAGCAGTACTGTTAAGGCTTTAAACATCATCGTAAACTATCATGAGTCACTCAGTACATCATCTTCAGGTACAAGATCTTTTGGTCCGTTCTTACCAGCATCCATCAATCAAAATTTATAGGCTCACAAATTGCTTGGCCAACACTCAGTAGTAATATTTTAGCCTTATCTACACTGCAAATAAAATCCATAGAGAAAATGTAAGGTGAATGCCTTGTGTTTGGTTTGGTTTCCTTTCTTAATTTATCAAGAAAATGGATATATGTCCCTCTTGGTGAAAGTATTCACTTCTTGAATGTAGGTTCTCCTATTCATCCATATATATATAGCCAAGGCTACTCTGTTATGTCTCCCTCTCACATGGAGAACACAAATGAATCTAGATAAATGATATGTTTGTTCTGCTCCTTTTGCTTCAGGAGTTTTGTACATTTTAAGCCCAGCAAATATTTTTCAAACAGTGCACTAGTATAGTATAGTATAGTATAGTGATTTATTTCAATGGCAAGAATCAGAGAAAAGGCACATGAATATTAACTTTCTACCTTCTTTGGCCAGTATAGTCTCAAGCCTTGTTACACAAGCAAGCAATTCCTGGGAAAGAAAGAAGAAAAAGAAAACAAAAGGAAAAAAATAGAAAAGCCACTAAGCAGCAGCTTGATCTTTATGAAAAGACACGTGGCTGAAAATAAAGTAAGTTTCATGGCATTATAAGTCTTCAGATTCTGAATCTAAGAAACCACACACAAGGTTGAGGGCAATGCATCACAAAACATGTTACTACCATGCTTATGTTCAAGGCTATTGGGTGGCTTGAAAATAAAAATTGCTACTGTAATTATGCCAAACATACCATGCTGGAAATTGCCCCAAGGATCGTGTTTTTTGGTTTGACTATTGTAATATTCCATGTTCTGTAATAACTTGCAATGTAATTTTTATTTTGCTTCATTCATCATGCACATTTGTTTTTTCTTTCTCAAAACCTCCTGCAAATGTGTATTCCTGTGTATGTTAATAAAGAATGTACATCATCCCAGCACTGTCATATAATGCATACACCATCAATTACTTGCATATGCAGAGTGAACAATGCCCTTTAATAAGCTGTTCTGAAATAAACCTTTTAATTAGCTTTTAAATGTGATCAACAACAGAACACACACTCTTCAAGACACCAACCTAACACTTTCAACTTTGAGGGATAGCTAGGTAACAAAAGTGATACTTGAAATATAAAGTTCTTAGGAAAAGCTTAAGAGATTTTTGTTCTTAAAAAGTATATCTCAAAAGTCTCTCTGCCTCAGAATTCAAAAGTAATAATTTGTTCTATTAAGATGGGTGCTAATGTACTTTTAAGTTACTGTTTCCTATGTTGTAACTAGATGCCCTCATCTTGCTCTTAAGTTTATCTTGCTGTTTAGTGGTCTGTTTTTACCTTGGATTCCCAAACTAACTTTTCATTTAATATTTAGTTCTGATAAATCAATACTAATAGGTACTGGTCTCCATGCTAAAACCAGAAAGTAGTAACACTGGGAGTCTCAGCAGCCCATAACAGCAATGGTAAATCTGAGTTATGCAGGTATAAAAGGAGTAAGGGAGTTCTGCAGTGAACGTAATCTCTAACCTCTCCTAAAATAATTATATTTAAAAGTGTGAGTGGCAACACTGTGGTTTCTGGTGTTAATACATTGGAAATATTTATTTAAAACTGGAGGGAAGTAGATGTGTGAAAAGGTACAGGATTTTTGACTTGTGATTCACGAAAAACACATTTTGAAAGAAAGCAAAGGAGAAATAATTTAATTTTTTTAGAACCCCTCAGAAATTATAATCTAAAAAAGTCAAAAGTTGGTCTTTGGAAAACTGTTTAGCACTTCCTAAATGTCTTTCATTTGTGCCCTGTGGTTCAGCATAAGTTAGAATAGTTCAGAATACAGCTAAAGTGGCACGAAACTACGATTACCATTTTAATGCTCCTTCTGAACTCAGCCAGCAGGGAAAAAAAAGTGCTTATGTCTAAAAAGTGCTTAAGCACCTTCTTAACATTATGTGCGTGATTCATTAAAGAGACTGACAAGTTTAAAGCTAAAAGGCATCATTAGATCATCTAGTTTGGTCTCCTGACTAAATAATTACTTTGCTGGATAGTGACAATGAAAATATGGCTGCGAATTTCAAAATCTCCCTAGAGCACCAAAAAGTGCTTTTCTTTTCTGGGTGGGATGTGTAGTGGATTTAAGTTTTCAGGACAGTCATGTATCTTGAGAAACTTTCTGTGAATGACAGCTGATCTTGCGCAATTACAAGTAAATTTATAGAGATGTCAGTTTTCAAAGGTTTCAGATTTTTATTTAGTTAAATATTATAATAATTGGAGTTTTAGACTGAATGGTAAGCTGACTAGTCCACTGTCATTTAATTTTATATAGTTTTATAAAGAATACATGCATCTAATACTTTGGCTCATTATGATAAATATTTTACAATAAAAATTGTGTGGTCCAAATACTTTTTTAATACAATGGAATTGGAGTGAAAACAGTTTATTTAGAAAAAGTCATACTTATAATAGTGTATTTTGACTTTTTAATAAATATATTTAAAAAATACTTTAAGCCTGATTTGTTCTTGTTCAATAAAATGTGTGACCAAGGAAATACAAAGCTAATAGACAGTGCAGCAATATTTTTTGTCTTTAAAAATATGTTTATGAAAAGAACAGGCAGCCAAAACAGTTCTCCATTTCTTAGAGTATACAAAATGTACAAACCAAATATTTTACTATGGATCCCAGTGTGCAAATAAGGCTATTTATAATGTATTTCATAAATGCTAACTTCCCTTGTAAGTCTCTCAGACTGATTAAGCACTGACTTTGGAATGACTTATTGTATGCTTAAGTTAATTACATCCACAAAGATTTGCAAAATCCAGGGAAGAGTTTTTTACTTTATATTAGTAAAGGCAGCAGAAACTAACCCGTTGTTAACTTAGTAAAACTACACCCATTGTGTCTTTGGTTTTATTTTACTGACAAGCAATGAGTAATAAGATTAAAGTGTACTATCAATATGTGGAGATAATAGATAAGCCTGAATAGAGATAATAGATAAGCCTGAAAATATCGTAAGAAATTTTCCTGTGATTTTGGGCCATTCTATCCATGTGTCAAGCTAATTCTATCACAGCAAATACAAATATGCACAAATTGTATGCTGTAGAAGCAGTATTGACTCTTTGGTGGAATATCTATTTTAAAAATCATTATTGCTTTTTATTGTTTTTGAAGTCTGTAAATATCAACTTTGCAAACCATATCCTTAGGAAGGTCTCAGATCATAAAGATTACAAACACCTTTGCATTAGTTTTGAAAGGTCAAAACATGTATGTACCTTGTGTTAACAAAAGTGCCTGTCACTCGAACACTGTCCATTCTTCTGAAAAGTATTCTACAAAGGAGGAAAAGTAGCATCTTTCTATTTTTTTTTTTCCTCTCTCTCATTTCTTTCCTGTTCTCTTTTGGTTTTAACCTTCTCTTTGTATTTCCCTATGGTTTATCCATGTTTTGGAAAGCAAAAAGTTTGTGATTGTTGACTCAGTATCCAGCTGTAATAACATTTAAATGTAAGGTTCACCACACAGATTAATTTAATTCCTGATCATATAAACAAAGCTTATCAATAAAGAGATAGCCAAGTATAAAGTATTTGCATACTACAAGACCAGACATTGACTGGGACATGGTTAGTGTGTGTGTCTTGATTCAAGCAGCAGGGGAGTTTGTGACTGATTATCTCTGGACTTTCCAGGAGCTATTGCTGCATTGGAAATGATAGCACAGCATTTGGGAGATAGAAGGATAGTCACCAAGCAAAGATAGACCCCAAATAAAGGACAAACAGTCACAAATAACTTAACTTGAAAAAAAAAAAAGAAAATGGTTTGTTCTGGGTTGGAAACAGCAAAATAGATTGTTTCTGTTTTCCAGCTACTGGAAATGAAGCAGAATTAAATGAGCTTTTTGTCAAAAATGTGTATCTACTTTTTTGCCCTTGGCCATTGTGAGGTCAGGCACACCATATTCCAAATGTTTTCCAGAACTCTCCAGGTATGAAAGACACAAAATATTTATTCTTCAGAATATGTATTTCTCTGTCCTTTCTCACAAAACAGCTGATTTGGAATATTCTTGTTTCTCCATGATACCACCTGCACTGGACCTCACTTACACAGGAATGCAGGGTGGTCTAAACAGCCCAAACACTTTTCTTTCCTGAAAAAGATGGCCCTGGAATAGTTAATCTTAATTTTTATTGTTCCAGTAGAGAAAGATTCTCATGTGGAATGGTAAGTTAAGAACCTATTCGATTTCCATTCTTTTATTGATTTCAGGCCACAGGAAAAGAATACCAACACATTTACACTGATAAATAAAGAAGGAGTTTATAGGTGACAGTACCAGAAGATAATATGACCTCCTTCACCTATTTAAGTGAATAAATTAATACAGAGAGAAATAGAGAAGCTTGACAAGTTGATTCAAAAACCAAAGTCCAAAGAAAATTACACTGTAGAGTGAAAAAAAATAAGGATGTTTTGTAAATTTTCTAGTAATTATACCATGTGAAAAAAGAACACAATTACCCTATCTGCTCTATGATGGAAGCTCATAGAGATCCAAGAGAGAATACAAGATTAACCTTGGTGATTGTATGAGTGCATCACCCTCAAGCTTCAGAATGACCTTTATACTTATCTCTTGGCTATTGTGAGCTAGAGCTTGTCTTTCTTCATTAGCCTGTTGGGCTTCTGAAACCTCCTTTCCCAAAATATTCCCCAGTGTTGAACAGTCAGCAGCTACATCCAGTGATGTCCCCACCTTGTGCTATAGCTCCTGAACTTAACATCCAGGTACCTAGTCCACACTGCAAATGTGCCTGTTGTGGTTTAAATCCAGTTTCCACTCCCCCCAACTTCTTTCTTTCCACCCCTCCCTGCCCCTGTCCCCACAGGTTGAGATAAGAACAGTCCAGTAACTAAGGTATAACACAAAACCACTGCTGCTACCACCAATAATAATAATGATAAAGGAAATAACAAGGGAAGAGAACACGATACCACCTGCCGAAAAACGAGCCCAGTCTAGAAGAGTGTGGCCTTCTGGGTAACTTCCAATTACCTCCCTGGGCATGGTGTGCTGTGGTATGGAATACCTCTTTGGCTAGCTTGGGTCAGGTGTCCTGTCTCTGCTTCCTCCCAACTTCCCCTCCTCCCTGGCAGAGCATGAGATTCACAGAGTCCTTGGTCAGAGTAACCATTACTGAACAACAGCTAAAAACATGGGTGTTATCAGTGCTGTTCCCAGGCTGAAAGTCAAAAACACAACACTGCACCAGCTACTAAGAAGGAGAAAAACTGACTACTACCCAGGACAGTGCCTCTTCTGAAAAACTGTCCTATCTTCTATACCTGTAAGTCTGCTGTTGGTGGTCTCACTGTGAAACCCTCCCTTATGAGGAAAGGATGAAAATAACTTTTGTTTTAAACTTTAACAAAAAATTTTAAAAGCCTGGTAATTATTCTGGCTCTCAACTTTTCGTATTCCACCCTATCTTCTTTTACTTTTTTGTTTTGCCACAGAAGTTAATTTGTGCACTTGGGAAGTAAAAAACATTTATAAAAATTGTTTTCACTGAATACCAACTTGATGTAGAATTTCTTCTTTTTAAAAAATGTTAATTTTAGGGTAAAATCTTTAGGTTAAAAAAACCAGAACAATATATAGAGCAGAATTCTTCAACTGTATTGAGCTCACTCTGTTCCTATCCTGCTCAAAGATTCTCTGAACTAATGACACTGAACACATAAATGTTCACACCTTCTGTTCTCCAAGCTATCTGTTCTTACAGGTTTCCTCAGAAGGTCTCTAGGTCTTTCTTTCTACCTGAGTAGAAGATGACAAAGACATCTCATACTCCACCAGAATAAACAGGCTGCGCCTACAGAATTGAGTCAGCACAACTTTCTCAGTGTTAATGCAGATTCCTACCTACACTTTCTAATAGCTTGGGTCAACAGATGAGCACTGCTTTCCTGTGCAGGGGCATAGATCGTACTATCCTGATACAAATGTCAAATAAATTATCAAGCTGTTAGTTCCTTGGCCATACTGTTAGGGAAATAAATAAAGCTGTGACCTAAGCTATTGTTTATGAGTCAGGTCTTCATCATGTAGTAGATATTATTGTACATGAGAAATAACAGCACAAGCAGAAAGATCCCAAACTTTTGCTGTGTGGTTGCACTTACCGCATGGTATATTAAAATATAATGAAAATATATTATGTTGCAAGATATAAAGTAATGTCAAATAGAAGAAAATGCAAGCAGGCTCCTGACTGAATAAATCAGGGAGAACATGCAAGGCAATAAATTCCAGTCAGTTTCCTTGCTCTGTGGGCAAAAGGGGATTAAACAAGGCAGTGGCTTAAATTTATAGTAGCTCTTATTTATGAGTCAGGCCTCAATCATGTATCAGAGACACCAGGCCTATAATAATGGCACAAGCAAAACAGAAGCGATTCTCAGAGGGCAGATGCCTTCAGGACATGGAAGTGTGCTCCTGTGCAATGTAGAAAGAGAAAATGAAGGCAGAGAGGGAGGAGATCTGAACAACACCCACACCATATTTCCCTGCAGTAACCCTAAGATTTTCCTCTTCTGTTGCCTGGCTTCCTTACCTCCACTGCTGCCAGTATCTCCTCTTCCCCACTGTCACACTTTTATTTTCTTCATACAATGTGAATCAGGAAAATAACAGAAGGGCTTTCTGCCGAGTCCGGCATGTACGAGGAGCTGGAGTTGCTCCTTTTGTCAGCTGTCTCACCAGAACAGCTCTCTTTCTCCCATCCTTTACATATTTGTGACAATCTTATATAATTGGGCAAAGTATCTGAAAAAAAAAAAAAATGCCTGTCATTTGCTTGTAAAACACAGGGATGCACATGTAAAGCAGCAATGTCTCACAAAGAGCTGGGATGATAGTAGCTACCAAATTAAACATGAGCTTGCTTTGTGATCTGAGCTAAAAAATCCACTACAATTTTTGGCGGTGTATGCAGAGTCATCATATCAGATTGGCAACAAACGACTTTCTGCAAGCCACCAAGTGAGCTCCAGCCACTTCAGTACAAGGGAGATGTCAAAACAAACTGGTGGGAATTCGAAGCAGAACACTCCTTTTCCCTCTCCTCCCTTCACGCCTACCCGCCTCCGAACATCTGACGAGGCTGGAAGAACTGCTACATCCGGAGCCTTTTAAATATAGAACTTGTGAATGGTTTGTACTGATTCATATATGCATCACTGACACGGTGCTGGCAGTAGCACAGCGATGAGTGCAGCATAAAATCTATGTGAAACAGAAAAGGATATAACTTTTTGTTTATGTCAGTCAGACTTTGGTTCAGCAGATACTGGTTGGTAAGACCAAATTTATGTATGGGACATATAGCTGTGCTATTTTGGAGTCTATTGACAAAGGAGAGGTATTGACAAATGAAGAAGCAGTCTGTCAAGAGCAACATGTGCTGTTGGTGGCTAACAGTTTGGCACAAATTTGTTCATTAAAGGTTTCTTGAGTGCAGGCTAGAAAGTCCAGTCAGACAAGAGACAGCTCTTAGAGTAGCTTATATTCTGATGGTCTTCCTGACTTGGCATGTAAGAGAGGCCAGATCAAGTTCCCTTGTCTCATGGTTCACACTGGAGCCTCATATTCAATCTTTCACATTACAAGTGAGTGCTGTGACCAGCTGTTTGCTTCCTGTTAGAGGTCTGCTTGGCAAAAATAAGCACAAGATGGAGTGTCTAACCAGACAGCTTTTGATTATTTACTGGGATGTACAAGACCCAAGTTTGAATTCTTGGGGCAGTAAATGATAATTTATGTAAACATTTGTAGTGGCCTTGAAAGAGAGCCATCCCAAAATAGAAAAGTGGCTGAGGCACACATAAGACAGCGAGCAAGAGAAGCAGAAGTGAAGTGATGTGAAGTGAGTCTAGCTTCACCAATAACACACATGGGAGCTTGACTTCTTCATTTCCTATATTCATCTTTCTTCTTATTAAAGCTTCAAAAGATCTTAATTTTCTTCATAAATGGAAAGGAAACCTTACAACATCTCAATATTCTTGGAAAGAAATTGTGGAAACCTGCTACTACTCTGGTTGACAGAAGTATTAGAAGTATTGACAAGTATTTAATAAAGAAGAGAAATTAGGCAAAATGGTGTAACTACAGCAATTCTCAAGACAAACATATACCACTTGGGCTACTGAGGTACTGAAATCTAATTGCAATTAAGCTATGCAGGCTGGACAGTGGTGGTGGGCAAAATGAGGAGAACAGTGTACTATTGATGGAGGATGGGCAAAAAGCTTTGCAATTTTTTGTCTTAATTACTTTTGTTTAAGAGCCCACATCTAGTAATGTATAAACATCCTTTCTTAATTTCTCCAGCTGAAATATTTTGAGCATAATCTCAGAAGAAAGCAGGGTTTAAATTGGAAGGAGAAAGAAGTAAATATTTTACATTCTGTAGCATTCCATAAAGATAGAAATGTATCATGGCCAGGTTTTTCTCAGATTATGTGTTATTTTCTAGTGCTGTTATATGTTTTACAAGACACAATATTGATTTAATGCAGTAGTTGGTTTTCTTGTTGTGCCTTCCAGGCACTATTCATTAAAAAAAAAAACCCAAACAAAACAAAACAACATAACAAACCCTTCACACTTAGCAAAAAAATACTATGTACTGTACTTCCCTGTGTGTAGCATTCGAAACTGGCTTTTTACACTACTAATACAAGTGAGGTGCAAGCTGAGACAAATAGTACTCCGAACTTTGCCAAATCCCCATCTCAAATCTGTTTAGTTTATAGCTATTCCATTAGTTGTTTGGGATTTACTATTAAGAACTGAAAACCTGAGAAACTAGTTATACTTGTGGAAACTATGTTCCCCTGGACACTTGTCATCATGTGATCTGTTTTTCTGTTCATTCCTAATGGTTTGGGGATCATGTTCTTCATGAGTACTCATTTGATGTGCATCTTCTGAAATCCAATTTCCTTTTTTTTCATCTGTGAGGCAACTGTGTTGTCTTCAAGTTGGTTGTTTTGTGCCCTTCTGAACTAAGATCTCCTCCACCACCTTCTCAAATAGCTCAAAGCTTAAAGAAGAAGAAGTAAATATATTTTTCTTACACTTTAACTGTATTTATTTAAAGTTGTCTGCTACCCTGCCTGCAGCACTGCTAGTGTTCCCAGAGCTCATGATCCTATTTACTTTCCATCCACTACTTGCTACGGAAGGTTTTGTTCCTGTCTATCACAGTGGGAAAAAATGGTCACAGCTTTCTGGGTCTTATCATAGCAGTTGCTAGTAGACAGGAAACATAAACAGGCTCAGGAGATCTAGGTCTGAGGGTGGAAGAAGATTCGTGAAGTAATTTTAAGGTTCAGGATCAAACACTAGGATGAGAATTTTCCAGGACCCATCGAAGCAGCTGTGAGATATTGGCAAAAAAGTCTGTTTGCACCCCTTTGCTCTAAAGAAATCCATCTTATCCCTTTGTTGTTATGGACTGCTTATCATTAAAATGGCAAAAGCAATTGGAATGGGAAATTCTCAAGTTGTGATTAAGAGATGAGCCTTTACTACCACTCTGCAATTTGCAGACTAATTTGGGATTTTCTCAAGGCTGGCTTTTTTGTTGTGTGATGGGTTGTTTTTTTTAATCCTGGAAGAGGAGTAAGGGTCTTCGCAGAGAGAAAAAACAGAGAAAAGAGAAAAATTGTGGTAAAGTAAGCTCTTTAATAAAAAATATTTCTATTAAGCAGAATCTACATGATGCCAAACACTTGAGATGCCCATTGGAACCTTTTGTGCAGTTTATAATACATTAATTTTACTGTGTTTTGTCTTAGAAATTCAATGAAGATACTAGAATGAACTTCTGAAGTGGCCAAGAAAACCCAGGAGCAGTCTTTCGTGAGGAAAATGGGATAACTAAGGAGACATCCTGAAGTCTGTGGGTAATCTTTGTAAGCTTCATCTGTCACAAAAGTTGCATATCTGATATCATGTTCTGTCACTTTTTATTTCATTTGTTTACAAACTGGATTTCCTCTCTCCTTTGCCCCCCTCAAAAATATGTCCAGGGAATATCCTTCCAAGTGTCCTATCAAGCAGTTGACCTTGAAAATGGAATAACTTGCAAATGAATAGAGAACAAGCTGAAACAATAAAGCAGTTTTAAAATATTTTTGTTTCCTCTTTTCTTACTCATTCAATCCTGATGTTGATGTCGTGACTGAACAGAAGTGCCCAGTTTCTACATTTGCAAGAACAGAATAGATCAATGTAATGAGTTTTATAAGTCTTTTTTCTAATGAGAAGGAGAACTGTATACCTAATGAAAAAAAGAAGTGTTTGCCTCCTAACTTTTCTTTAATTCTTTTTACTACATGGAGACAAGGAGTTACTTTGAGAAAGAGACTTCTCTTCTATGTTTGTGCGGCATAGGGACAGCAGCCGTTTGTAACTGAGGCATTGGCAACACTTTAATACATACAAATAACAGCCCCTACCTGACAGTTTAAAGATTACATATTCATGATGCACTACCAAAAGCATCTTTTGGCCAGCTTATGTAGTAAAGTCTTCTTGCTGTCTTTTACCTTTAAAGAAATTATAGCAGGAATCACATATGATTTGCAAACTAAATTAGTACCTTCATCTTTCATGTGGTAATTTCATATCTTCTAGCTTTATTTGGAAGTTCAAATGGCCTGGGGTAGCCCAGCCCCAAATCCACATAGACTTTTGGCAACACTGCAGATGAAGCATTGGGTGACATAGTTTAGTGTGAGGTGTCCCTGCTTATGGCAGGGGGGTTGGAACTAGATGATCTTAAAGTCCCTTCCAACCCTAACTATTCTATGATTCTATGATTCTATGACTCACATTCCCCACACCTGTATGAGGGCAACATCAGCCAAAACCACTTCCCTCTCCAGAGACTGTTGGCTCTATGGCTTAATCTAGTAGATAAGCTAGGGACCCAAGATGGAAGTTTTTGGCAAAGAAGGCTGCCTGGCTTCATGAGGGAAGTCTGCATATTTCCTTAAAGAACCAACTCACTGCATGATAACACAGCGTAGTAAATCTTGATTGCAAGTGTTGTTTGAATGGGGTCAAGGTTTGCTGGGGGTAGTATACCCACATCTAAAATTAACTCAGCAGTCTTTCCCAACTGTCCCACATTCTCATCCTACTAGACACATTTTGACAGTCCATGCTCAGTGTTAACTAATTTTATGCAAAGCAGTAAATTTGGAGAAAGATATTCCATTGCACAAGAATGCTAATTATGTAGAATTCATCAGGCAATTCTATAGTTGCAGTGGTAATCTGAGCCAATGAAAATTTTTTGCCCTGCTTATATTAGATCCTTTTTGTTTCAGATGATGAAGGCAGTTTTTTAAAAGAATAACTACCTTTTCTACACACTCTGTATTAGCCAGTGAAGAAGTATGCACAAGCTGGTCTAAATTTGCTTTCTTTATATGCAGCATGTACATATTTATGTGTGCTTCATGTATTTCTTCATTTAAATTTGTCTCTTTTCCCCACACTAACTCCTTTTATCATAGTGTGTCCTAAGTGAAAGGCAAACTCAATTAATCATCAACCAGCTTGTATTCCTATGGCATCTGTCTCCCTGATATCTAAGCATTATTTAAGTTTGTGTTGAATTTTGTGTTCAGATTTGCCCATCCTTGCTAGAAAAAGGCAAGAAGTGATTTCAGGAGCAATTTACAAGGAGGTTTTTTTCCTCCTCTGTATGAGAGCAGCAATTCCTCTGATTCACAGGTTGACAGGAGCACATCATTCTGGTGCTCAGATCAGTGCATGAGCTGCCCATTGAATAGCAGATCAAGTTTAAAGTCCTAAGGGTAAATTCTGCTGTCAGTTACACAGGTGAACATGTAACTATAAGAGCAGAATTTGGCCCCTAGTCTTGGTCTTCAGGTCTCTCAGTGGGAAACTTGATTACTGTGTTTAGGACAAAGTGTAAGAATGCTTTGTAAAGAACTTGATGCACACATACTGAGACACAAGTCTCTTTTTCTGGTTATCTTTTGATAGCATTTAGGAAGTTCTTGAATTACAGCAGCTCTTAGGCTGCATGTTGTACTATTGTACTCATTTAAAGAAGAAACATTTTCCTTGAGCCGTGATATGAGGGATAGTAGAGGCAGCATTGACAAAAGCTTCACTACCATACTTTTATGAAAGCTTTAGCTAGCAAAATTGAAGTAATGTATAAACACCCAGCCTCTAAAGTAACTTATAGTTATTTTTTCCCCTCCCTTTTTCTTATCCTTTCACCAGACCTCCAGAAGAGTGCCCTGGGTTTCTTTAGTACTTGAAACAGTTTAGATTTCAGAATTGCTTCATAACAGCTGCCTGTAGGCACTTATGACAGAAGCTGGATAATGCCACAAATCTGGACACTGTTTTGTGTAATTTAAAATTTCCCTAAATGAATTATTCCCAAGGGTTCAGTTTAGCCTTATCTAAATACCTGAGTGACCATGAGGTGCTTTCACCCAGGAGCTCATTTTGCCCATAGGAGCAACTCTCTGACCTACCAAGTGAGCTGGAAGACAACCCACAAGCAGAATGCGCTTGGAGCCTGCTGCAGTTCCAGTGATGCTCTATTACAGTGCTTCTTTCATATATTTTTCTTTTTTTTTTTCTTTTTTTCTTTTTTTTTCTTTTTTCCCCTTCTGACAGCGTGAAAGACAGGCTTTACTTCAGGTTTGTCCCAAGGGCTTCCTGAAAATAAGCCAACACTTTCTGAATTCGGTGTCTCACACTGTGGTCATGAGGAAGAAGGGGCTCTCAGATTTTGCAGAGATGGTTTTCTTACAGCGTGAGGACTGGCACTGGATCCAGGTTCTGTTGCAGAGGACACCCTAAACTCCACACACCCCTTTGTTTCCTTGCCCCACTTCTTCACAGCTCCGGTCAAAGGCTCGATCAGAGCAGTGTCCACCAGATGGCAGCATGCCATATCGAAAATCAGTCACTTAAATCACTATTTAGGCATCTAATTTTCTTAAATTTCTTTATCTGCTTTAAGATGCACCATTAAACCTAATGAGAGCTCATGGCCTCAGAAAGTCAGGCGATGCTCATCAGCCACATCATCTGCTGCCAGTCCCCAGAGGAGATAGTGGGTAGGAGGATGGCATCTTAACGTGATACCGACACTTCCCAGTCCACTTTTGAGATGGCAGAGAAAATTAGAGGGACAATGGGACAACTGTCCCTCCTCAAGGGCTTCAAGGGATGTGTTTGTTACCTGGGGTAACTACTTGGCATGTGCTTGGACATCACAGCTATGAGGACTACATGAGAGCTTGACAGACCAGAAGTGCCACCAAGGTCTCCCTCTCAGGAGCCTTTCCAAGCACCTGGTGGTTTGGATGACAAGCAAGCATTGACACCACTTAGCTGCTGCTGGCCTGGAGGAGCTGTGTCCAGGTGCCAGAGCACTGCTGCAAGAGACCTACAGGAAGGAAACTCCTTCTACTGCAGATGGGAGCCAGGTAAAGTTGGACAGCTTGGAAGAGAGTTTCATCGCAGAAAGGAGAAGACAGGCATGAGGAGACACTTTTCATTCAGATGTGTGTGTATGTGTGTTCAAGATGGGAAGCCCACCTCCTGTTAAAATCTGACGTTAACAAAGTTAAGAATATAACCACAATAGTTATGTAGGTTTCAGTGTGGCAATAGTGTTTGTAATACTACCACATCATAGATATGTAAAGCAATGAAAGTGGTCATTTTTATCATGAACATTGATTCATAGTTACATAACTAATCATGACAACTTTATTAATTGTTTATTACCAAGGGTTTTCTCTTTTATTAGAGAACAAGTGACTTTCTTCCCTTGTAGTGGTGTATATTTCTCTGTGTGATAGAGATTAATGCACGAAGCTTTGCAGGAAACTGCCTCATTGATTTTGTTGCCTTTGTATTTGTCTTCCTTAGGTGACTTCCAGTAACACAAATAGAGGGGACACAAAGAATTTCACTGGGACATCAAATACTGTGCTATGGAAACTCGAGTTTTGGGCTTCATTTGGAAACCCCATAAGCAGTGGTTCCTTTTTCTTTCTTGCAATTTTTCCTTCCGTTTTATTGACTTATTAGAAAACACATTGTTAATTCAGATCTAACTGTATGCAATGGCAAGTTATGTCAACCTGCAGTTGTTTTGCATAGCATATGATTACTGTAATGCATTCAAGAACAACTCCGATAGCTTTTTGTGAAACATAGTTTTCTATGCATATACATAGTTGAATGTACTTTTGCATGAGACTTTATACATTTTTACTTGTACATGTGTCTGTGTGTGTGTGTGTATTTTACCAACATCTCAGATGTACTTGGGAAAACTGAAAATTTCTGTTGTTAGTGTTTAACCTTATGACTCTGCTGTGTGTTGAATGAACAATTATTATAGGACCATTTCACCCTACACATTAGCAGCATATATTGCATTCACTGAACCTAAGAAGAAACTTGACTTCACTAAGGAAAAGTCTTATACCAGGACTTTCAGAAGCCTATAGCTTGGGGATAGTGTACATGAAACAATGCAAGAGAGCTGATGGGGTACTTTTAAAAAATGTCCTGACAGAGTCAAGGTGATGGCCATTTTTAGCTGCCCTGCTATCCATCACCTCTTTCAGCCAGGCATACTCCATCATATGCAACAGCCTCATGAATTTATGCATCAAGCTGTGCAGCCAGTCGTGCCGAGGGCTCTGGTGACAAGTGAAATTGCTGTGCGCCTCATTTAGCTGTTTATTGCGCCTGAGTACGTGTTGCAGCTGTCATCTTACGATGGGATGATAGTGCTCGTTAATAGACAAGACAGGGAAATAATGATGGAGACTATAGCAAGAGATGCTCATCTGCCAATAGGCTCTCAGCAATATCACAAACATTCACAAAGTTTTCAATCAAAACCAACACTGCAAGAAAATACTGAGGCCAGCATTTGGGGTTTTATGTACAGATTAAACTTGTGAGAAACTGCAGCCCAGTCTACCAAGTAACTTAACTTCTTGACATTTTACCTTTTTTTCCCCTGTCATTTTTAATATCTTTTGAAAGAAACTAGAACATGGCAAAATAACCCAATGTTTTCTTCTCACTTGTCTGGTCTTTTAGCTACAACTCTGTCTGCTGTAGCTAGAGTTGCTCCTCCTTGTTTGAACAGTGTGAAGGTAGTGCATCAGGAATTTGCAAGCATTGCTTCAGAGTTCCGACGAAAGTTTTGTTTCATAGATTTCTGTTGCCTGGTTATGCTGTTGTCCATTAGCCTACTTGTGTATCTTCACTGGAAAGAAAACCAATCGAAAATAAAACCCAAACTATTTTAGTGGCATCCAGACAAATTTCAATAAAAACCCACCAGTGAATCTCGTATTTCTTTCTGTAAAACAGCAGGTATGGTGAATGCAAATTCGCCTTTACAAAACTCAGTATAAATGGTGCCATATCCTGCCTTTCCCATCTATATTAAAATTTGTGATGTGCTGCATTTTGCAACATTTTCTCTCTGTGATTTGATTTATTTACAAGGAAATCAATTTTGTTTCATAATTAAATCCTTCCATTAGAATGGGAGGTAAAGGGTTAATGCTTTTGGTGGAATTAGAGGAATTATTTGTGTATGTTAGCTGAAGAAACTTTATGTAAATCCTCTAGGAATTTTTTGGGAAAGGTACTTTTAAGCATTTTGTATGTGTGCTTGCTTGGCCCTTCACTGAATATTAAGTCAAAGCTAACACTTCTAACACTTAATACAACATTAAATAATATAAAACTCTCTTGTGCTTGCACACAAACACACAAAACCACACAAAAGGTATGACTGCAATAAAATGCATTTTGTATAATAGGCAGTAACACTACAAAGCAGTTGTGCAGGAACACAGCACTAAAGGAAAAATCAGAGTGAATGTATAGTAGTTATTCATGTAATAAGTATTTTCCATATGCAACTGACATGTTTTCTCAGATTATTATCACATAATAAAATTTTTAAAAAGAAGAAAAAGCAAACTGGAAAAGCAGCCACAGTTTGTAATGTAATTTATGTGTCTATTCAGTTGCTATCACTGTAATATTGAGTAGGCAAAAATGAATCAATGGGAGGTTTATGACACTTTGAAATCGTGTATGTCACAGGATGATCTAAAACTGCTTTGCAAAGGGATAAACATTATCCTCATTTTACAGGTGAAGATACTGAGGAAAGAGAAATTTCCTGCTCCAAATCAATATTAAATAAAGTATAGATGCTATATGACTTTCTCTTGCAAAATTCTAAATAAGATGAGGAATCTATTGTGCAAGGATTATAAAGCCAACCTAAGACCAGTGAGTTTAGGATAGGTTTCCCTCTAAGTGAGCATTAGCCATCTGACATCCCCAAAATAGCTGCATGATCTGTGTGAGTTGCCTGGAGTCTCTCTGTGGAGACCAAATAAAAGAAACCAAAGTCAAAGCCGTGCATATCCTGCTCTGATGGGAGCAGTAAATGAAGAGGCCCTCTTGCAGCATCTGTTGCTCTCTGGCTCCTGACAAGTACTTCAATTTTAGAGAAACCTGAATTTTTTGAAAACCAAAGCGAAATCAGATAACCCCACCTGTACAGCTTAACCAATATATCTCTAATGATATTTTA
Organism: Agapornis roseicollis; assembly: GCA_002631895.1. Lineage (NCBI taxonomy): Eukaryota > Metazoa > Chordata > Aves > Psittaciformes > Psittacidae > Agapornis > Agapornis roseicollis. Next base: position 189,445 of record NDXB01013345.1, on the reverse strand, counting down.
CTAATGAAAATCTGGTACACGGAGGGAGGATGTGATCTGGCAGAGATCACAAAAAAAGTTTGTGCGAGATCTGGCTGTTTCCCACTGGTACTTTCATTTCTATGAATAAACTATGTAGCATCTTTCAGAGGCTGGTCCCTCGCTGTGAGATGAAGGAGTCATTTTCTTCCTTCTTGAGGGAGTGTTAAAATAAATATCAAAAAGCTGTAACACTGACTATACACGAACCAATCAGGGTGGGTTTTGGGTTGTTTTTTTTTTTTTTTGTATGAAACTAAGTT